>CAIGQQ010034734.1:2571790-2584551 GCA_903798035.1 Danio albolineatus | reverse complement strand
ACACACACACACACACACACACACACACACACACACACACACACACACAGAGACACATTACACACACACTGCAGGTATGAACATGGCTTCACACTGCAGAGGATCAAAATGCTATGATAATAACAAAGGTGAGGAAAAACAAATTTTTAAGGCTTGTGTCACCTGTTTGGCTTTTCCTGAGGTGTTTAACATCCGAAAAACTTTTAAGAGCTTCTTTTGCTACACTTTATCAATGTGTTTTCTCAAAAAAAAAAGGAAGGACAAAAACCAAACTTGATTTAGCGGGGTGGGCCGAAGATTAATTTACCAACTATTATACTAAATCTATGGTAATTTCCTAATTTATTATAATTTTATTATTTATTGATTATTTTATATTATTTATTATTGTTTATTATTATTGTTTCCCAATTTTTACATTTTATTACGAACCTCTTACAATAAAAACATAAATAAACACATTTGTAACACAATGGTATTAATTGCTGAATACACGAGCTGCACCAGCCTTTGCCTTGATTTGCTCGTTGATGTCTTCTGTATTGTCCTCTTTGTTCCAGTGACAGTATTTAACTTTTTGAAAAATCATTTATGCACAACATTTAATTGAAACATTTCATTTCAGTTTACCTTTGTAGTTCAACAATTAAACAAACAAACAAAAGGTTACGTTAAATTAGAAATGACAATCTCTGTTGAAGGCATTAATTCTAAATCTCTTCTCAGATGGGACGGCGGGCCAAATCAAAGGTTACCATGGGCCACTGTTGGCTACTGTTTATATTTATTGTTTTTGTCTGTATTCTGACGGATTGTATAGAGGGACATGTTCTTTATAGAATGTGCCTGATTATACAACATTCATTACTATTCTACAAAATATATTTTATACAATATCCATTATATTATGTTATTCTACAAAAATCAGTTTTTATTGCTTGTTCATTTTTATTTATTTTTTGGAATTATGGAAAATAAAAAAGAGAGATAGACAGATCCCTCAGATTTTCAACCTGACCATACATTCTTATGCTAGAACTGTGTGCCAATCAGTACACATTTAAATAAACAATTTCCATCTTTGAAAATAACATTTTAAAAATCCATAAGCAAAACATTGAAAGTTTGCAATTCTGAATGTAATTAATTGACTGGGAAGTATAAGGATAACCCATACAAAAATGAGGATAAGCCATTCAAAAAATGTTGTCATCATTCACTCTACTTTCATTTGCTCCAAACCAGATTGAGTTTCTATCTTTTGTTGAACACAAAAGGTGTTTTGAAGAAGGTTGGAAATCAGCAGCCGTTGATTTTTAGGGATGTAAATGGATGTCAGTTCCTCTGAATACCTTTTTTTTGTGTTCAACAGAGGGAAAAAAAAATCTAAAAAGTTTAACTAAAGGGAATCAAATTACCATGCGACGTAACAAATAGTCTATTTGGTATGTCCATCATTCTTGAAAGCTCCTCAGGTAGAGCATTTCCACACTGAGATTAACTTGTGCGACCAGCGGCAAACCTGGATTCTTTCTATTGAGTTCAGGCCCCAAAGGGACACAAGACAGATTTGCATGTGTGGTGTCCTGTGCTGCTGCCTGCTCTTAATGCATTACTGTGAAGAGGATGAGCTCTCACCTGCAGCTGCACTTCTCTCTTCCCACACACACATGCACACACTTATATGTGTTTATGAGGACTCTACTTAGGTGTAATGTATTTTATACTGCAAAAAGCACTTATTATATGGCCTTACCCTACCCCTACCCCTAAATCCAACCCTCACAGGAAACCTGTGGCAAAATTGAAATGTCAAAAGACCCCGTTAAGTATGATTTTTAAGCATTTGAATTAAAAGGACACAGGGCATGTTCCGATAAACAAAGTAACAGCTATGTTATACCCATGTTGTTGCACAATTCTGTCTTCTTGAACCACATAAACAACAGCACACACACACACACACACACACACACACACAAACGCCTGCATAAATAATCTTAAATATTTTTTTACGTAAACGAAGAAACATCTTTTTTTCTGAAAATGATTTAAAATGCAACATTTGTACATATAAAACAAGAACATTCATTCAATCATTTTCCTTCAGCTTAGTCCCTTTATTCATCAGGAGTCGCCACAGCAGAATGAATCGCCAATTTATCCAGCACATGTTTTACACAGCGGATGCACATTCAGCTGCAACCAAGTACTGGGAAACATCCATACGCACTCATTCACACACATATACTACGGCCAGTTTAGTTTATTCAATTCACCTATAGTGCATGTCTTTGGACTGTGGGGGAAACTGGAGCACCCGGAGAAAACCCACGCCAACACGGGGAGAACATGCAAACTCCACACAGAAATGTCAATTAACATAAGTGGGAACCAGTGACCTTCTTACTATGAGGCAACAGTAACCACTGAGCCACCATGTCACCCTGAAATAAGAACAAAAATACCAACAGATTAAGAAAAACTAACTAACCCATTTTTTCTTTTTTTTATAAAATCATACACTATAATATGGATAATATATATTTATTTGGTAACCAAGCACTATATGTAAAGCTGTTAGTCTGATGTACTGTATCTACTCTTTTGCTGATGTATTTATTGTCCAGTGGCAAATATTAATTATTAGGTAAAATATTAAATTCAAAGCAAAAATTAGTTTTTTTCCCCACAATATATTTGTCTTATTTTCCAGTACAAATCAACACCAACACACATTTACTTTAGGAGCAAAATGACATGACATAACAAGCCTTGAGTTCTAAAAAGTATTACAATTAAATGACTTCATGCTAAACACAAGCAAAATATTTGTTCATAGAGTAAAACCTTTACCTTTAAATTATTTATTTATATAAATTATTTATTTTCTAATGTTGTTCTTGTTTTTAAGCAAAAACTCACTTCATTAATGCTTCAAGCCCATTTCAGCTGTATATGTAATTCTGCAGATCAGTAAATGTGATCTCCAAAATGTGTTTGTATTATTGTTTCATTTTCCACTACAAACATCTAAAGTTGATAACATAAGAACCCGTTTTCTTGAGAAGCAAAAATACTTCAGATATACTTAAAAATGTACCGTGTGGGTATAGAAATGCTTATGTCACATAATAAATGTCTTTTTATCAATTTAAAATATCCTTGCAAAATAAATGTATTAATGTAAATAATTTACTTACCCCAAAAAGAAAAAACAAAAGATTTCAAACTCATTTCAAACTTTTGAATGATATAGTGTATGTAATGTTACGAAAGTATTTCATTTCAGATAAATGTTGATCTTTGGACAAGCTAAAGATCATCAAAGAAACCTTAAAGAAAAAAAAAACACTCAACTGTTAATAAAATAACAAAAGACAAATAAAAAACTATTAAATAAAAAATTAAATAAATAAGCAAACAAACAAATAAATAAATAAACAAATGAATGAATTAATAAATGAATTAATAAGTGAATAAATAAGTGAATTAATAAGTGAATTAATGAATGAATGAATGAATGAATGAATGAATGAATGAATGAATGAATGAATGAATGAATGAATGAATAAATAAATAAATAAATAAATAAATAAATAAATAAATAAATGTTTCTTGAACAGCAAATGAGCATATGAGAAAGATTTGTGAAGGATAGTGTGACTGGAATAATAATACAAAAATTTCTGCTTTGAAATCACAGGAGTAAATTATATTTGAAAATGTCTTAAAAATAAAAGAAAGTTATCATATTTAAATATTTTGCTGTACTTTAGATCAAATAAATGTTTTTGTGAGCAAGAGTTTATTTAAAAAAGCATGAACAATCTTACTAATCTGACTGATCTAAAACTTAAGAAAAATAAAGGTAAATTAAAGGGAAACATATTTTCTTACCTCATCGGCAGCCATTAGTAAACATTAAAGTCATCTAATTTTGGTCATCTTGAGTTATTATTTCATCTCCAATAAAAGTACTTTTGAAGAATGCTCATATAATAAACACCAGAAAACAATAAGCTTTTTGTATATCGTAAGTAATATTATGATACCCTATAAACATTTTATCCATATAATTACACATTAATAATCAACCACATAATAGTAATAGAATACAATAAACGAACACCGCTAAGGATGAAAAGAAGTTTCACCGTGCGAACAGTACAACCCGAGACAAAACCAAAAAGCCTTGCATTTGTTTACAACTACAGAACTAGTCGCAAACTCCCAAGCAAAGGTCACGGCGGGTACGTGTCCTCACCTTTCCCTCGTCCCCTTCAACACAACTGACCCGCTCTCTCTGATTATCTATCACCTTGTTATTGGACGTAAATTTAACAAGCTGTTTGAGAGTGCGGCAAAATCAATACCTTTTAAATGATGTTTATGTGTGATTAACTGTTAATATCCTCGCAAATTATTGCATATAATAAGGTCATTTGTCTCTCGCTACCTGGCAAAGAATAATAGAATAATAAATGAGGACACTAGTAAAGAGGAGATTTTCAGATGCTTCCCCCCCCAGCTCCTTTTATCACCCATATCCTCTTTACAGCCACAAAGCAGCACTATGGTTATTTTATGCAAGTCATAAAATTAGCCCGGGATGGAATTAGCAGACTCGGGGCTCTTTATAGGTCAAGCCGGTGCTTTATGAGCCTGCGACTCCCTCACACTATTGTCAAGAGGCTAGTTAGAGCGCTCTTTAAGCATGATTTAATATGTCCATGCCTCGGAAAATAGTTAAATAGCTAATTAAATGGAGGAGTTAATTTACATATTAATTGACCTTCCGGTAATATTTATATTGATACCTATATGAGGAGCCCTTGTCTTCATTGCCTTTCATCATAGTTAGTCTGAGCAAATATGGTGTAACTTTCCTTTTTTTTTTTGTTCGTTTAAACTCGAGTTGCTCTTTATCGACATGCACGCGCAGCTGGCGAGGGGGTTTGTGTGGCCCTGCTGCCTTTTTGTTGTTGGATAATGGGACAGTGCCATAAACAGCCTCTTGAAACGGTCTCGAGGGCCCTTCATAGGGAGCGAGTGAATGAATGGACACGAGCTGTGAGACTGAGAGGCTTTTCTGGAAGAGCGCCGGCTGTGTCAAAGCTACTCTTAATTATAACGCTGATCGCTAATCAAACGTCCCCCGAGGCGGAGCATTACTTCAGGATTTGTCCCGAACAGGCATAACATTTTAGCTGCATTTGCGCGTCAAGGTTATCAAGTGCCCTCCAGCTCCCATTTTCACTGTGTTTGCTTGTTGCTTTGAAACACAAATATTGGAAGCGTTTTTTTTTTTTTTTTTTGCTAGTTTAGTTTTTGGGCAAAAGACTTATGGTCCCATATGGTAAAAAACATTCAAATAGATTCTAAAAAATAAATCTTTAAAATATATTTACATAAATTTATTTTCTACAATATTTTATATTTTGGGGGGAAAATAGAAGTATTTAAAAAATATTTTTGCCTAATTTTTTTAAGAACATAACATAACATTTTAAGTAAATCTATATTTGATGTCTAAAACGTCAAAAGTAAGCAACATATTATGATTTTTATGATTATTATTATTGTTATTGTTATTATTAATAATAATAATAATAATAATAATACCAATATTAATATTAATATTAAATACATACATCAAATATATTAAAAAAGCATTATAAATAAATATATTAATTAATAAAAAAACACTGACAGATACAATCCACAGCTCTATATATTTTTTAACTGTACATAATTTATAGTTTTTATAATTTATTTTTAAATATACTTAATTTTTTATACTTTATATATTTTACTGAGTAAGATTATTTTTGAGTGCAACTTTTCTAAATATTTAAATTATATATTTATTTAACAGAATGAGTGTGTATGGATGTTTCCCAGAGATGGGTTGCAGCTGGAAGGGCATCCGCTGCGTAAAACCTATGCTGGATAAGTTGGCGGTTCATTCCGCTGTGGCAACCCCAGATTAATAAAGGGACTAAGCCGAAAAGAAAATGAATGAATGAACTTATATAACGCTTTATAACAATGGTCCATTAGTCAATTTATTTGCTAAAATGTGGATAAACAATCCTGTAAGGATGACTTTATCATAGTTCAACATTTACTAATGCATGATCAAAATCCAAAGTTGTGCTTGTTTACATTAGTTTACGGTAACTATCGTTGAATGTTAATGATAACAAATATAATCAAATAACGTAACAAATGTATTAATAATAGTTTGTTTATGTTAGTAAATACATTTACATTCCCTTTAGTTGTGTGCGTGAGACAGAGATTTTTGGCTTAAAGGGATAGTTCACCCAAAAATGAAAGTGTCCTCATCATTTACTCATTCTCAAGTGGTTATAAACTTTTTAGATTTTTTTTCCTCTGTTGAACACAAATACATTAACTAACTAATGGACCATTATTTTTTCCCAGGGATGGGTTGCAGCTGGAAGGGCATCCGCTGCGTAAAAATATGCTGGATAAGTTGGCGGTTGATTCCGCTGTGGCGACCCCGGATTAATAAAGGGACTAAGCCGACAAGAAAATGAATGAATGAATGAATGGACCATTATTTTAAAGTGTTACCTTTTTTTAAGTAATTGAAACTTCCATTCACCTTCAAAGCTCTCCATTCCCCTTCAGTTGTAAGATGTATTTTCTTGAACCCGAAATCCATTTTGAAATATATTTTGGATGTAGGTTGAAATTAAATATATTTTTGACTTCAAAAATGTATTTAATTAAGCCTCACAGTTACATTTAGCTCATTTGTTAAGCTAAAAATACCGTATGGCAGTAGCGGCTTAGGCTAACAGTGGTGCGCTATGAATGTTAATGTTTTTCGCTAACAATGTGTTGACAGATCTGATGGATATATTGTTTTGTGCAATTGGTGACTGAGTTTTGGGGGTGTATCATTTGTCACCACTTGTCCCTCTTTTGTGTTCACCATTCTGTTCAAACAATACACTATGTAGAGGATTAGCATGCTAGCCATATTGGACAATAGCGAGGCTGAATGGATCACTGAAGTCTGTGTAAACTGAAAGAGTCAGTGATGACAAATGAAACTGGAAACTTGGAGGTTCACTATTTGGATGAGAAGATGCAGTTATACAGACAAACGGGACTTATTTTGTGCTTAAAGTTGAAACTATTAATTGAAATATACCAGTTTTACCATGATGCTGGTTCCACAGTAAATTATTTATCTTTACATGTTAGTCATAAGAAATAAAATGTTGAGTTTCATGATATTCATTTAGAACATACTAATCTACTTTTCAACTGATAGCTTTGCAGTTTTTTTGCTAAACTAAATGTTTGTATAAACCTTTTAACAACTTTAAAAATTATTTTTCTTTATCTATAATTACTACTTTCAATAACTATTAAATTAAATTAAATTAAATTAAATTAAATTAAATTAAATTAAATTAAATTAAATTAAATTAAATTAAATTGCTCGTATCAGTTTTTTAAAATATAAATTAAACCAAAATGGATTATATCATTGTATACATGAAATATGAGTATCGTATTGTCTATGTATTTTTTTTAATTCAGCACTTATTATATGCTTATTCATATTGGATATTTAATTATGCATGTTCATTTTCTTATTTAACATTCAGATGATCTTTTCTGTCATCAGACACTCACTTAATATTTATTAGCACTGATCCTTTAACAGCAGTTTTACCATTTAAATCTACAGTAATACAATCATAATTATTAAATGTAAATCTCAAAACCACTACACATTTTTCATACATCACTTTATAATTTCGGGTATTAAATTCAAATTATATCTAAAATCTCAGTGAGTCCGCATTTACAATTTATAATTTTTTATTATAGTTAAAAACGTTTGTAATTCTAATAAGTACAGTAGTCATTTTCTGAAGAACAAAAAAAGATATTTCTATTTTAAATTTCAAGATCATTACCGACTACAACAAATGCTAACATTTTACCAGACTCATACAAGCCAGATAAAACTGAGAAACAGATTATTTTTAAGTGTTCTTAATTTTTTACAATTATTTTAATAGTTGTATACGGTGCAATATAAAGTACTTTTTTAAAACTATTTCATTTAGGCTTTCTCTTGTAGTCCAAATTTGACAATCTGCAAAATATTCCTGCATCAATAATTTTGTTTTTTGTAATTTTCTTTCTCAATAATTTTCACAAATCTAATTTTACAGATATGGTTACAAATAACAATTTTCAGTCGATATCAGACAATACAAAATCGTAAAACCACAAAAAAAATTCATACTGCACATTATAATATCACAGTGTTTCAGATGTAATCTAAATAAAATAAAATAAAATAAAATAAAATAAAATAAATTAAATTAAATTAAAATAAAATAAAATAAAATAAAATAAAATAAAATAAAATAAAATAAAATAAAATAAAATAAAATAAAATAAAATAAAATAAAATAAAATAAAATAAAACAAAACAAAACAAAACAAAATAAAATAAAATAAAATAAAATAAAATAAAATGAGGCTTTCTGATATAATGCAAGATGGACATCTTCAATATAAATTATTTTTCTTTAATATACCGTCACAAAAATATCTAACATTTCAGGCATAAATCTGGACAGTCAAAATTAACAGATTCAAGCCAGGATCTCCAAAACCTTTTTTTTGCTATCAATTATACATTACCGTACTATGTAAGAAATACTTTACACTGTCCATTATCATAATGACCTATAATGAAAGTGTGGGAGACCAAACCGATGTTCCAACTCATTTTTCACAAGATCACACTCCTGCTGCTCTTCACAAAACACATAGAATATGATTCTCAACCAGCTGCTTCAAACAACTTCACAGCGCTCCGCATTTAAAAATCCTCATATAACTGCACCAGCACCACATACACATTTTGCTCTGTATGCCATTTAATGCTAGTCCAGTCTTTTAACTTTGCACTGAAGAATGTACAACTATTTGACATGCCAGCAATTGCAGCAGCAGGGCCTGAAAATAAATTCAATAACGTTTTTTTTATTCATTCAAAATGTAGTAAATTTTATTTTTTTAATTTTGAATTTATATTATATATATTTTATATATGTATTATATATATATATATAGTATATATGTATTATATTTTATATGCTTATTCATATACAATTTGAATACAATTTAATAAATGTTTTAATTCATTTCTATTTTAAAATTTGTATTTAAAAATGTAAATAAAATAAAATAAAATACAATTTGACAATAAAATTGTTTATGTACTGTTTTTCTTTTTAATTTAGCACTAAATACTTCGTATGCGTATTCATATTAATCAGATTCTCATCAGAAACATCAGATTCTCAACCTCCTACTTCAAACAACCTCAAAAAGGCTCAGCGTTTACAAAATCCTCATATAACCGCACACCATGCAGCAGAACATTCAGATTTTGCGCCATTTAATGTTAGTCCAGTGTTTTAACTTTACACTGAAGGATGTACAGCCGTTCGACAAGCCAGCGATTGCAGCAGCAGGGCCTGGAAATAAATTCAGCAGCACGACTGGGCTTGAGTCCAGCCTTTAGCCCATGGCAGGTTTGTTATTGCTAGTAGCGGCTCAGATGCTAACAGTAGCGCTGTGGAAGTCAGAGGTTTTGTGGAGGGCAGAAGGAGGGGCGGACGGGGCTTCTGCTGAATCTGTCAGCTGCACTCGAACAATAATCGCAGGCCTGGTCACCGGAGCGAGCATCCAGGCCTTTTTTTTCCATTGAATAACTCTATAAAATGGACACCTGCCATGGCGGCCGCATGTATCACTGGGGGCTCTTGTGAACGCAGGGCCCGAGTCACGGATAGTTGAACACTGATATATCAGATGTGAGATTCAGGTTCAGCGCCTCAGCCAAATGCTGGAGTTATTTGTTCTTGTCATTAAACTAAACTTTATCGTGACCCTCTCAGGCTGTTATTGCACCGGTAGCAGTTCCTCCGAGCTGGACTTTATCATTCGCTGCGTCTATGAATCTCTCAGGTTTTGCCATTGCACTTCAGTGAGCAATAATACGCAGGGTCTTCAAACACAGAGAGCATAAGGGACAACTGATATGACTTTTTTCTTTTCTTTTCTTTCGTTTGGTCTACACTGTAAAAAAAATCTGTTAATTAACAGTTTCTACATTTTGAGTTTTCTGTTTATTTATAGTTGTAAATTACTAATATCTCTGCTTTGTCGACTTCTGATGTTGAAAATTCACCTCTACTTTAACAAAGTGACTTTTATTGTCCTTTAAGGGTGCTTTCACACTAGCACTTTTGGTCCGCACCCGGGTTCGTTTGACGTCATAGTACGATACGTTTAGCTAGTGTGAACATGTCTTCTGAACTCGGGTGCTCACCTGTGAACCGTACCCGAGTCCGCCTGAAAGAGGTGGTCTGGGGTACGGTTCATGTAAACTCTGGTACTTTTAACTTGTTGTATGAATGCAATCGTACCAAAAGCCGGAAGTGAACCGCCAACTTTACAACAAACTTTAGTTTTCATAACGTTCATTCATGTGTGTGTGTGTCTGTTTATGTCACCTACCTTGACGACAAGCAGGACTGACCCAGTACAAACAATGATAATGTCTGCTTGTCTCCTGCAAAAACAGCTTCTGCAGACATCGCGTGATGTTCTGAACGTTTATATTATTTTTGCGGCAGATAGACGCAAGTCGCTTTCTGTATGTCCAAAACCAAAAGGTTCAGTTAAAGCGAAACACCTGCAATGTGCGGAGTGCAGACGTCTTTCCATTTTGGCGTTTTGCTTTCGTGTCCGTCACCTGGCAACAGCCGTACACAAAACAGCGTCTGAGAAGGTGGCAAGGGGGGACAATCGAACTTGGGTATGGTCCAGGCAACTGAACTAAGTGTGAAAGCCCCCTTAGTAGCTTGGTAGCTTATTATATACTGTGCATAATAATATAATGTATAAAAAATAATAAAAAAGGGAAATAAGTCTGTAAAATAACAGAAAATGTTCTGACAGTTTATTACAAAGTTAATGTACTGTAATTTACAACACCAACCCAGACAATATTTTATTTTAAACTATTAAAAATATTAATAAAAGTAAAAGGTGATAAGGTTTGGAAAGAAAGGTCTAAGTGCCATAATGCAATTCAAAAGCATAAATAAATGGGGAAAACTTTAAAAAACAAAAAACTATTAATTACAAAATACGGAAAACTGCTAATTACAGATATTTTTTTCAGTGTTGATTTGCAATTTGATCAAATGTTTAATGGATGGAGTGTAATCATCCATCGGGTCCTTGGTTTTAAATATGCAGTTTGCAAGGCATGTGTTCATTAAATGTTTGTTCTCTGTGCTACATTAACGGCAGTTTAAATGTACATAAGAGTAATAAATAAAGCAGAGAGTAATTTGAATACACACCCAGAGGCAATAGATGATACACCATGACTACACACCAGAAAATGCAAAATACTGGAACATAAATAAAATCTAAAATTTCTGCTGCTAAATTTTGCTGGTAGTACACAAAATCAGAAAAGCCAAGTAAATAAATAAATTAAAAATGTGTAATATTAGAAATATTTGTAAATCATAAAATTCTAGTTTAAAGAATAATTAGCGGTTCATTCTAGAATAGAGACTATAATAGAACATATGTGTATGTATGTGTATATATATATATATATATATATATATACAGAATATATGTGCATACATGTGCGATGAGTTTAAGTGCATCTCACTACTCAGTACAAACATATAAATATATCCTTTCAATACAGATGACACTAAACATGTTACAGTAGAAATAACTGTAGACGATAAACAGTACAAAATAGTAGACGAGAGGGGGGTAAGGTGAGATGGAGTAAACGACTCTGAGGTAGAACGGGAGATATATACAAAATGTACTATATGTAAATGTAAGATGATAAATAAATAGTAGTGCAAAAATAGGGAATGAGAGGGGGGTCGGCTGAGGTGGAGTAAACAATTCTGAGGTAGAACAAGAGACATACAATATGTAATGTGTAAATGTAAGATGATAAATAGTAATGCAAATATAGTTATATAAATAAATATAGAGGCTAACAAGAGAGATATATAAGATGCATATAATTTTGCTGCTGATGTATATAATTCTGCTAAATATAATGTATATAATTAGATGTATATAATTCTACAGTGGCGACCCCTGATAAATAATTATTGATTAATAATTAATTCTATATACACATAGTAAACATTGGGTTTTATTAACACAAAGTTTGGTCAAATATGGATAAACCAAACTCATTTAAATTTTCATTTTAATCATTTTTTAGTCCCACTTTATATTAAGGGGTCTTAACTACTGTGTACGTACACTGAAATTAGTAATTCATTACAATGTACTTATTGTGTAAATACATGTTATGCTTGATTAATTGCATGCATGTAAATACATATTTAATTTTGTAATTACACTGTTGGCCAGCTCCTACACCTTAACTCACCTTTAAACCCATCCATACCACCAAACCTGCCCTCAACCTGTATCCTACCTGAGCACCAGAAGTGTTCTGCAACACATTATAAGCATCGTGCATTGTATTTATATTTTGATGTAGGTACATAATAGCTCAGGCCACCTAATATAAAGTAGTATCCATTTTTTTTAATCCAACAGTCTGGTTTGTCCAAATTTGACCCTATATATATATATATATATATATATATATATATATATATATA
>CAIGQQ010034734.1:2548582-2559235 GCA_903798035.1 Danio albolineatus | reverse complement strand
ATTATTATTATTATTATTATTATTATTATTATTATTATTATTATTATGTTTTTTAAACAATATGGACAAGAAGATTGTTACATGGAGACAGCTGTATTTGAAAAAACATTGATTATGTTAATTGAAATAATTAATATTAATAACATTTATGAATAAAACACACAAACATAGCTATCAGTTATAATAATTTGTATAATAATAATACTTATTAAATTATTAATATAGGGGTGCTGCGGTGGCGTAGTGGGTAGCATGTTAGACTTACAGCAAGAAGGTCGCTGGTTCAAGCCCCGGTTGGGTCAGTTGGCATTTCTGTGTGGAGTTAGCATGTTCTCCCCGTGGTTGCGTGGGTTCCCTCCGGGCGCTCCGGTTTCCTTCACAAGTCCAGACATGTGGTACAGGTGAATTGGGTAGGCTAATTGTCTGTAGTGTATGAGTGTGTGTGGATGTTTGTGGCTCATGTGGCTCATTCCGCTGTGACGACACCTGATTAATAAAGGGACTTATATTATTATTATTATTATTATTACTATTATTATTATTATTATTATTATTATTTAACACATTAGAGAGGACAGGGCAATATTTAACGTAAAAAAATCTAAAGAAAATGACAGATAAACATAACATCTAAAGTGCCAAATAAAACAACTGTAGATGTAACATATGTTTAAGGTTAAAAAAACAAACACTTAATGAGTTTTCAGTCCTTCCTAAAGCTGTGTCTGTAATATATTGGCAGTTTCATCAGTGAAATATCATTAAACATATATTAGTTCAATTAGTAAATATATAAAGCATCATAATCTCCAGTTGTTGACTTTGCACTGTAAATACAATAATAATGATAATTTGGATAGACACTCAATCTAACCATTTATAAATGAAATGCACAAGGAAATATATGGCTGTGCAATGATGCTTTATAAAATAAGCGCTTATTAGCATTCCTCTTTGGCTTGTACATTTATAAACATTTTGTTTTGGTGAAGGGTCATCTCTGTATTGCTCTGTCTCTGCAGGCTATAATAAACGAGTGTAATTACGGTGGCTGATTGGTTGGAAGGTCATTGCTAATCCTGTAATTTTTCATCTATGTTTGGATTTGCTTGTGATGAATGTTCCCAGCCTTTAGAGTATTCCTCCTCAGATTACTCCATGCATAGAAATGCAACAGCAAATAAAGCTGTTGGCTCCCCGTAGTTTTTCTCCACCGAGGATGTATTAGTAAATGAACAAATGAGATTTGTCATCTCGCAGGTTAGGCGAAAAACAGCTTCTCGTTATAATATTTAAAGCCGCCTTCTTAGCACATACAATTCATTGATTGTTTGACAAATGCTGTGTTATGAAGACATTTGTAAATAACAAGCCGTTCAAAGGTAAATTAACATGATGTTTGCCACAAAGACACAACTAAAAAAAAAAAAAAAACTTCCACTAGAGTTTTGTTTGTTTTAGTAGTTTAATTCTGCATTTGTATTTGTACTTCTAATTATAATGCTGATTTCCACGTCAAAATGTAAATGTGAGGGGGGTTTCTCTCAAGAGCAGAGCAAAACAAACATGTTACCTAGAAAATGCCAGCTATAGAAATTTGAATTGGGTGTACAGAACATATACATGTTCCACATATTCATCTGTTAAACATATAATGCAAAACAGACAGAATGGTATATGAAAATGTAAACAAACAGATGAATAATACTATAAATAGATAAACAATAATAAACAGATAATATGGTAGAGAAAATATTCATTCATTTTCTTTTCGGCTTAGTCCCTTTATCAATCTGGGGTCACCACAGCAGAAAGAACCACCAACTTATCCAGCATACGTTTTACGCAGCATGATGCCCCTCCAGCTGCAAATCATCATTGGGAAACACCCATATATTCTCATTAACACTCTTACATTCATTCATTTTCTTTTTGGCTTAATCCCTTTATTAATCCGGGGTCGCCACAGCGGAATGAACCGCCAACTTCACGCAGCGGATGCCCTTCCAGCTGCAACCCATCTCTGGGAAACATCTATACACACTCACTAACTCACAAACACACACTATGGACAATTTAGCTCACCCAATTCACCTGTACCGCATGTCTTTGGACTTGTGGGGGAAACCGGAGCACCCGGAGGAAACCCACGCAACCACGGGGAGAACATGCAAACTCCACACAGAAATGCCAACTGACCCAGCCGAGGCTCGAACCAGCGACCTTCTTGCTGTGAGGCGATCGTGCTATCCACTAGGCCACCATGGCGCCCTTAACACTCTTACACTACGGACAATTTAGCTTACCCGATTCACCTGTAACGCACATCTTTGGACAGTGGAGGAAACCAGAGCAAACCCACACGATCGCAGGGAGAACATGCAAACTCCACACAGAAATGCCAACTGACCCAGCCGAGGCTCAAACCAGCAACCTTCTTGTTGTGAGGCGACAGCACTACTTACTGCGTCGCCCCAGTAGAGAGAACAATGATAGAAAAACAGATAGATAAAACAGCAGACAGAATGATGAAATGATATAATGACAATACCTAATTTTAAAGAAACCATACCTTTTTCAATTGCTAATACAAAAAAAAATTAATAATAAAAAATCTAATATGTTATTTAGTTTAACAAATTGGATGGTAGTAAAAAGTACAATATTATGCTTTGTAGTTTAGTTAAGTAAAATTTTCCTAAGATAAATGGATTAAATTGATTGATGATAGAAAACGGAATGATAATGTTGCAATAATAGACAGAACAAAAGATGTTGGGAATTATGTAATAATAGAAAGATCAACAGAAAGAAATATGGAACTGAATGAAAAATGGGATCTCATGAAAATCAGAACCACAGACAGAATAATGAAGTAATAAAGAGATAGAATGACAGAACAAAACAATCCAAGAATGAAAGATATACAGAACAACCAACACAATCTCACAGCAATTCATACAACTTAAGACTACATTTTCATAGCCACTAAACTGACAAGACGTAAAATAGTTACATTTCCTCGTGAGACAAGGCTGGAAGAACAGATCTGGAACAACAATCAGGTCATTATCACTTTCAGAGTGGTAAACATCACGCCAAATTAAATTTCTAGTCCCTAAAAGCACCACAATATGGACATTACTGCATGTGACCTCTATTCTAAATGATATATTTGTTTAATGGAGAAATATCGGAATGCACAGACTTTGTGTTACCAGTTATAAAGCAATGCATAAAGTGAAAGCATTCTCTCCGAAACAATGCTTCCGATATTACACATGAAGGAGCCACTAACCTTCCCATTACATACAAGCCCTGATCAGTCTTAGCAACTTGTTTTATCAGACTGATCTTTTAGCATTTTTATGGTTCCGGTAAAGGGATGCAAATTCTGAGGTGTCAAATCAATCAGTCCAACTCTCAACAGAACCTTAAATACAGCAATAAAACAGGCCGAGAATGTAATTCACCTCAGTGAAACACTCAACATGTCCCTCGTGATTTAAACCACCTTTGGCATGGGCGCCTATCACAGTTGCAACACATTTTCTCAACCAATTGCGCATTACAGTCTTCTAATGGTCAAGTCAGACAGAGTAACTTATAGCAGCTCATTAAAAGGCTCCTCTCACTCTCTTCCTATCTCTCCCTTTCAAACTCTCCCTCTCTTCCTCTTTCTCTCCATTTCCCTCGCTCTCAGTGGACACAATGTCTCCTGCCTATTTGCAGTGATTTCCGCAGGTTGAATTAATGTGCTGTCAGGCCTGTTTCGGAGGCAGCGAGCTGGCAGCTTTCCTGATCCTTGGCTGATCAGCTACTCGCCTGCAGCAGAGGTGTCTAGCCTGCTGGCCAGTGAGCCGGTCAGTGGACAGAGGAAGGGGAAATGGGAGAGAAGACGTGGGGGGGCCATTCAGCTATCTGTTTGCTGACAGGCCTAGAAAAGTCATGATGGACGATGCCCTTTCAAAGTCAGACAACATTTTCTCTCCGTCCCAGAGCTGTGGCCTGCTATCTGTGAGGCTCTGTGAACGGCAAATCGTTGGTTGTTCCAGCTGTAATAGGTTGAATATGATAATTTAAAAAAAATCGCTCAGGCTATCCTTTAAAAACAATTGATAAAAACTAATAACAAAGGCTCATCTCGGTAATCAAAGTCGGTGCTGTATGATTGCTGGGAATCTATGACTGCAATAATATGGCTATGTGATTAATCGAAGATAGATTTCATGCACATTGTGTCAATGAAGCCAGTTCTACTAAACCTTCAGCATGTGCTTTCAGATGAAGCAGCATTTGCTACACAGAGTCATATTACACTGACAATCTATGCAAAATTACATTCATAATCGGAAGATTATTTAAGTGAATGTAAGATAATGTAAGTGAAATTGCCACATTTAATAATATAGTTTTATTCCAAACTGACTTTATAACTTCAGATGAGTATTAAAGTCCTTCTGTGAGGTGATTCCATAGTCAAGTGTTTATAAAATCATGCCAAATCAATGAAAGCAGTTAAATCTTCCTTTATCCAGCAACCATTATAAGAATTTTTAAATTTCAATTCAAATCACCTTTATTTGTATAGCGCTTTTACAATGTAGATTGTGCTAAAGCAGCTTCACATAGAAGGTTATAGTAAATCGAAACAGTGTCAGTCCAGTTTTCAGTGTTGGAGTTCAGTTTAGTTCAGTTCAGTTCAGTGTGGTTAAAATTCACTACTGAGAGTCCAAACACTCAAGAGCAAAATTTAATGTGTTTTTTCTATCATCCAGGTATATCAAAGATTCATTCTTGCTCAGTTGATGCCATTTTGGATCCTTTTATATTTATCAATATCGTTATCTATACTGAAATTGAAATCAGACTTAATTATTTGTCCAGCTTGAAATGTACCAGTTGGCGATAGGGGTCTGACATTTTACAACATGTCAAATGTGATAATATGTATTGCTGAATTGTTTAAACAATGTTTTGTGCCAGAGTTGGTTTCATCTAAAAGGCAGCTTCCAGCATTTTTAAGTTTATAATTCTCTCATCATGTACTCACTCTTACGTCATTTCAAACCTAAGATCTTCCAAACAAAGATGGGGAAGATGGATTTTTCTCCCTCCATTTAAATTTAATTTCCCTAAAACTTAAAACCTTAAAACAATTTAAAAACAAATGTTATTAATTTTAACATCTGTTATGTAGCTAGTTGCCATGTAATGAATGTGAAAATGTGTATTAAGTTTATGTTTATATATAGTGCCAATTAATGATTTCACAATGATACACGACCCCTCATGTTCATATCAGGATTCTGTCTCGATTTGTTCTATGATAACTAGATGTATGTTACCCCTTATATAAACCTTTAAGAACCTTTAAGAACCCTAAGCAATTTGGATTTCGACCTAAATATTCAACAGAAATGGCAACATGTAATTTATAGATATGATAAAAAGAAGTTTGGATCAAGGAAAGGTTGTGGTATTTTTAGATTTTAAAAAGGCTTTCGATACAGTGAATCATGAGGTACTCATAAATAAATTGAAACAAATGAACTTTTCACAACAAGCTCTAAACTGGTTTAAATCATACCTGGATTGTAGACAGCAATGTGTTAAAATTAACGGTGTGAAGTCAACACTTCAAAAATGCTAATTAGGTGTATCACAAGGCTCAATATTGGGACCATTGCTTTTCTGTTTGTATATAAATTTACTTGAAAGATGCAATGAGGTTGGTTGTCAAATGTATACAGAATTATTTATGTAACAGCAGGAACTTGACAGAAGGCTGCAGAAATGTTAACCAAGCAGCTGGTCTGTATTTCCCAGTGGTTGCAGGACAACTGTTTAACTCTAAATTACAACAAAACAGTTTCAATGTGTTTTTCGCTAAAATACAGATCACTGGATGTATTTGAAATCCAAATTTACCAAAAAATAAATAAATAAATCAAGGAAGTGAGTGAATTTAAATACCTAAAATAGCTTAAATCCCTCAAATAACTAGGTGCCACTATACGTAGACTCAAAGCTGCACATATTAAGAAAAAGTCTAAGACTATTAAGACAATTTTAAACTGTTTTCGTATGATAAGACTATGCATATCTCTTAAAGCAGCACAAATGTTTGTGCATGCTATGATATTATTACATATGTCTTATTGTGCAATAATCTGGGGTCAAGCTACTTAGTAAGTTGGTAAGCCTGTAATGTCACGTTAAAAACAAACAAACTTTAAAAGTAATGGATCAGAAACCAATAAAATGGCATCACTGTCAAATTCTTTAAAAAAAATCTTTTTAAAAAGCATATTTAAGTGTAATCATGGTCTTGCCCCTAAAGTAGTCTGTGAGTTGATACATAAATTCAGCAGTAATGGGGCAAAGACTAGAGGGGCAGTAAGTGGGAACTGTAGAAGCCGCAGATGCAGAACCACTGTGGGTCAGTCATCCTTTTCAGTGAAAGGTTCACATCTATGGAATGTCATGCCTGTTGATTTAAAATTACAACCAGAACTCCCAGTTATTTTCTGTAAGGCTGAAAGAATGGTTGAAATCTTTACAGCAATGTAAACATCAAGTATTATTCTTTCAGGTTGGTCAGGTTTCCATTTCTCTTTAGTATGCAGACTGACTTACATTTTATGTTTGTGGCTCTGTTTATGTTTGTGGCTTTGTAAATACTTTACATGTTTATTGTTTTGTGTGTGTGTGTTTTATGTAAAGCCTAACCAGGGATGGGTGCTGCAAATTAGCTTTATTAATAATTTTACAAATTATTAGTCAAGTGTATTGTCCCTGTTAAATAAGCAAAAAAAAAAAAAAAAAAGTTTAAGCAAATTTTATTTACCTTCTATATGATTTAATAATGATGTTTTATTTAATACAATTTCAAAGTCCAAAAAAATATATATTTAAATCAATATTTTGTGCACAATTATTTAGTAGTGTTGTAATAAGTGAGAAAATGAGGCTGTTGCTAGCATAAAATAAACACCCTCAGAGTGATACAAGACTTCTCCACTTTGCCTGAGATTATTTTGTGATATCAACCAGCTAGACGAAGAGTATCCTTTTTTAAATCATATTAAACCAGAATAGTTTAATTACCTTTTGTGAGCTTCAATAATGATATTTTGCTCAATAATATTTCGATGCCAAATTGATGATGCTCTGATCTTGCTGATAAACAGAAAAGCCCAGTGTTTTTGCTGTAAAACTAATAAGAAAATCTCTATTTGGCAACACAAAAGGCTTAGAAATCACTTACCCAAAATGAAGACTAAACAGCCTCTTTAATCTCATTCATTTAGTACTGCCTAATCAATGGCCAAGGAACATTGAAGAGTCTAGTTGAGCCATCGATCACCAATCCTCCTCAACAATAAGCTTTGTGGGAGGGCGAGATTGAACGCAACTTCACATTAATAGGCTTTGGGTTCTTTAATCTAGACTTCCTCTTGTGATTGTGCTTTTTTGGAGTCGGGGACAATCTGAGGCTTGTCTTATTACCCCTGTTGTCTGGTGAGATCAGCCCCTATTCCCCAGCGCCACGTCCCAAACCTTAATCCAATTTGTTCGGCCCCCTTGTCCATACCCGCAGCAAAATTAAAAACCCTGTGCTGCAAAAACACCTTACATTTCCAAGGTATTGGCTGGCTGTGCTAGACTAGAAACTTCATTTATTCTGGCTAACTTCTCAATTATCTTCCCAGTAGTGGAGATGTGTAAAAAGTGCAAAAATCAATACGATTCCATTCCCCTCGTATTGGAAGGGGAAAAATTAATGAGATAGGACACTCTCTTAATCAGAAATAAATGTTTTAATTCAGATAATGACATAGTTTTCCCTTGCAGAGGGATGACAAATGCCGGGCCAGCAGTCTGCTCGCAGGCCGTTTCAATTTTATTGTAAATATAAAAGGTATTGATCTGCGAGATGTACAAACCCTATTGCTTACAAAAGCCATTTGGGGGGCCTGGGAAAACTATTAAGCGTGGGGTCAGAAATCAATAAACAACACTAAAACGTGGCCGTGCTTGCCCCGGCTGGCACCTTGGAAAGCAAAATGGCAGGCGTAGTGACAGAAATGTCTGTGGCGGGTAACGGGCAGGGATGATGGGGTCAGGTGTATAATCATGGCGAGGGCTTTGACAGCCACCTCACACTGAGGCCTGACAGTCTGCCCTCTTTTCACACACTGCGGCTTGTCAGCTTGTCACTGCCTCAGGTCTGCTTCACTGAGGAGATGGCCTGACGGATCTAATGGAACATCTAATGACTGTCTATCACTGGCTTCTCCTTATAAATATTCACACACTTGAAATGTAAATGAAGTATATTTTGTAATTTAGTAAATTAAGACTCTTTGTTTTGTAAATCATGAAAGAACACATAAAATACATTCAATCGTATAGAATTTTTTTGTGATTTACCTCTGTAATGATATGTTGCAGATGCTCTTGTAGAACAGTGGCTTTTTAAAGGAAATCAAATAACTACCACTGACAGAAAAGATACACTATTCACTTATGCACTTACACACTCAACAGTAGTATATAATAGTATGTAGTATATAGTATATAAATTTTGAGTCGTCCCAAATGGAACAATAACGTTTTGGAAATTCAAACCGTTTCTCAGACGACATTTGATGGTTGGCAAATTAGTAAAAAAAGAGAAATGGCCAAACTACCAAATCGTACCTACTGTACCATCAGAAGAACCACATTCACCATCAGAAGGAGCCATAATTTTGCTTGCACAATTAAAATAAAGTAATCCAATGTCAGTTGGCGATAGCTACACCCCTTCTGCTACATAAGCAAAGTTGTGACCGTTGAGTGTGTTAAGTGTCCAACTTCCACAGTTCTACACTTATTTTTAACAACTGAATAAGTGCATCATGTCAAGTATTTAAAGTGCACTTATTCTTTTTAGAATTAATTACCCTATCTACTTTTTTGAGTTACTTGTATAGTAGCTTACACATTACAAACAGTATGTCAACTGATATTTTCAAATAAGGCAACAAGTATCTGGATGATGAGTAGGGCCAGACGGAATCTGCGGACATTTTTTGCTATTTCTGCGAAGTATTTTGTTAAAAATCTGTGGATTTATGTGGAATTATCTTGGGAGTACCATAACTAAAACCTTAAAATATGTAATAATAAGTAATACCTTTTTAACTTTTATTTAATGTTTACAATGCAAATCCAATTAGATCAACTTTATTTGGTGAACAAAGTAAGTCTCTCACATAAAATCTCTACTAAAAGACAGAAAATATTACATTACAAACTGTATTTTAAATAAATCATATGAATATTTTCATATTAGTTAATATTATTACTGAAATTAGTTTGGAAACTGAATAATTATAAATTTGCACACATTTACACAAGTAAATAAACAGAATCAATGATGGGCTAAAAATCTGTGGAAATCTGCGTAATTCTGTGCGCGCAGATTCCATGTGGCGCTAATAATGACCTGCAACTTCCGCTAATATGTTGTATTATAAATGTAACCCTGTACCAGAAAACTTGAGTATATTTTGGGAATAGTCAAAAAATACTTTGAATGGGTCAAAATTATGGATCTTTATTTTAGGCCACACACTGTTAGAACTTTAAGTAAAGATCATGTTGCTTGAAGACGTGTAAATTTCATTCTGTAAATATATCAATACTTTTTTATTGTGATTAATAATATGGGTTACTTTTTATTTTAATGTTCAATTCAAGCTATTAACAAACCATTAACTGAGACTCTTTGTTTAATAAACTACTAATTGGCTGCTTATTAATAGTTAGTAAGATGTAGTTGGGTTTAGGTATTGGGAAATATTAGGGATGTAGAAAAAGATTATACATTATAAGTAAGGAGGCGACATGGTGGCGCAGTGGGTAGCACTGTCACCTCACAGCAAGAAGGTTGCTGGTTCGAGCCTCAGCTGGGTCAGTTGTCATTTCTGTGTGAAGTTTGCATGTTCTCCCTGTGTTTGCGTGGGTTTCCTCAGTATGCTCCAGTTTCCCCCACAGTCCAAAGACATGCGCTAGGTAAATTGAATAAACTAAATTGACTGTAAAGTAAATGTGGATGTGAATACAAGAGTGTATGGGTTGTGGTTGGTCAGCATGTGTAGTATCTACTCAGTATGTGATTTCAGATACACTGATTCTTCATTCATTCATTTTCTTTTCAACTTAGTCCCTTTATTAATCCGGGGTCGCCACAGTGGAATGAACCGCCAACTTGTCCAGCATTTGTTTTATGCAGCGGATGCCCTTCCAGCCACAACCCATCACTGGGAAAAAGATGCACTGATAATAAACACAAATAAAAGATGGCTTCCAATGTGGCATAATTCCACATAACAGATCGTTTCACCATGTTTCTGTGCTTCTGTGCTTCTATTGGTTAATGTCACAGATGTGATGGAACCTGTCATGAAAAGAACAAAAAATTGAACATGCCAGCCAGTGAAGCGTCTCAGATTCAGTCAATTTTCCATTAATCCATTCCGAAATGACACACTTCATGTGCAATTACTTACAAAGTCTTACAATGGCCACTACATATACACATTTGTTATCTGTTAATTTTTTTAGCTTATAGAAAGGAACCCCCCCACCCCCCCACCCCCC
>CAIGQQ010034734.1:2537825-2542825 GCA_903798035.1 Danio albolineatus | reverse complement strand
CATGTGCTACAGCAGCGAAAAAAATACAAGCATTAATTTATATTATTTTAACATTTTTAAATAAAACCTACCCTATTCAGCGAATCGCTTACTGGAGGCTCACTGTGAATGGAGCATTTAAATTAGTGAGTGGTTGACTTGAGAACAGATGTCAGTATAATTCACAATTAATTAATTAATCGTTTGCGAAATTTGTGAAACAATTCAACACGTTAACTTTAAAAATTCAGCTTGTGCACAAATCAAACACCACTATGGTGTTTTATAGAATAATCTTCTTTAAAATCACTTTTTACTTATATACATTTAAGAAATCAGAATAAAAAATACAGTATTTTGTTTAGGAATGCAGTGAAACTAAAGTGAAGGTTTCCCAAAATCGAAATACTGTACTCTGATATACAGATATCAGATATATAAGTCCAGATACTTCAAAACGTAGATATGAGCTAGAGCTGTACAATTTTGGGCAGAGGGGGGGGGGGGCACTGTTGACACTGTAATATTTATTGTTTTATTTCTGCTATACACATTGAAATTGATCATTTTAGATTGATTGAGATGATTTCGTAGATGAGTACATCTGCATAGAATATAACAAACAGGTTTTGAGCAAATATACAAATATAATGCACAGTGCTTTTTTGGTTTTCTGCTTGGTTCTAACAGTGTTCAGGTACAGGGACTCAATAACTAAATAAAAATAAACACTGTATAGTCTTTATATAAATATGAATTATTACAATTAATCTTTTTTAAAGCTACAAACGTTACCATTCTTTGTGCCTGAATGCTTTAAATGCTCTTAAAATGAAGTCACAGACCTTAAATTCACATGCAAATGATAAACTTTCTGTATATGTTGCTTAGTAGTGTTCTAAACTGTTGCTCATGCTCAACCATAACCCCGATTCGACATTGCACATCTTGTGATGTGACTATTGCAGATGCACACTATACAATTGAGTACAGTAATGAAGCAAAAATATTTAGTTACTGTCCGCCACTGTTAATTCAAGCTTGTTCTTCCCAGCAGGGACAGAACGTCAACATGATGTCAGAATGACATTGTACCCCAACATTGACATCAGAACTCAACGTCAGGCCGACGTCAATGTCCAACGTCCAACCTAAAATCAACCAAATGTCATCGTCTAATGATGTTACAACTTGATGTAGTGTGAATGTTACCACTATGACGCCTATCAGACATTAGATTTTGGTTGCTATACCTGATGAACAAATGTCAATATTTGGGGTCAATATGACATTGGATTAAGATGTTGGCTCGATGTCGGATCCTGGTCACTTTCCAACACAACTTAAAATCCACCAAATATCAGCATCATTTGACATTGTTATTGGATGTCAAAAAAACGTTCTCCTTAGATGCTGACTAGACATTGAATTTTGGTCAGCTGACAACACAACCTAAATCTAACCTAATATTTACGTCTTATGATGCTGTGCCTGCTGGGTTCTTTCCTCAATGAGTACAGATTTTCACAGGCTGTTTCATAATGGGTAAAACAGGGAGAGCAGAAGCAAGCTGAGGAGGGAAGAACCGGTTACAGCTCCTTCAGTGCCCCAGGCAGCTCCTTGGCCTGCTCAGGTGCATGAAGCCTTGCTCATTTTGCGTCTCGGTGGGGAATCCAGACAGGACGTGGCTACTTCCCTCTGGGGGCCTGGTGACGTCCCCCATCTCTGCCTTCGTTAACTGTCCTCATTCCCAAGCCTGTCTCCAGCTTCCAGGGCATCCGTGACCAGCAGGAGGCAGAGGCCGCTGGGACACTGCACCTTTGTACAATGCGCCACAAACACAGTTAATCACTAATCTAGTTTGGTTCCATCACGCTCCCTTGCTGTGGGTGAGAAATGGACAGTGATGTTGTCATGCCTCATTAAAGTGATTAACAACTATTACCTTTTGTTTTCCAAGGTGACTGTTCTTTCCCCTGTCATGTGAAATCGTGCGGGGAGATGACCAGAGTGGGGCGCTTTTGAGATAATAAGACGTGTTTTTTTTTAGTTTAACAAATTTAGTAAAATAAGTAAAGTTTAGCATAAAGGTGACATCCCAAAATTGAACTCTAATCACTCCATATGTGACCCTGGGCCACAAAGCCAGTATTCAGTGTCAATTCTTTGGAATCTGAGATTTATACATTATCTAAAAGATGTATAGATTGATGTATGTATTGATTTATGTTTTTTTTTTTTTTTTTTGATTTGGAAATACAATTATTTGAAAATCTGGAATATGCAGGTTTAAACATATAAATTAAAAAATTGTGAAAATCTCTTGACCAAAGTTCATTGCATATTACTAAGCAAAAGTTTTTATATATTTACTGTAGGAAATTTACATAATGTCTTTTTGGAACATGATTTAATTGACCTTATTCCTTATTAAGAACATTATGAGAGGGCGCAGCCATTTGAATCTTTTTGGCTCGAGACTTCCGGTCTCATTCACTTCCATTCATTTTTAGAAGTTAAAAACAGCTCGTTATGCTACTTAATGTTGCAAACTGATATTTTCTTATTATATTGTTCTGCTTTGTCTGTATAGTCATGAACATATTTGTTTGTTGAGCAGGTAGTTTGGCCGTTTTCTGCTGTTCACTATTCCTAGTCATTTCTCCCATAGGTAACTGAATCTGAACTTATGTAACAATTGCAAAAACGAGCAATCTTCTAATGATTTCTGGCATAAAAGAGAAAGAAATCGCTAAGTTTTTGAAAATGATAACTCAGCTGTTGTTTTGCGAAAATGATGACGTCATTGGCATGTGTATTATATGCTTATGCAGTAGGCAAATACTTGAAACTACAATTTCGGACTACAGGAGCATATACAGTATATACAAAAAAGCCATTTAGTTAAAATACTGATGCAGTTCACCTCTAAAGTTGCACTTTTTTGGAGATTTGTTGCATGAAACGGAATAATTTGTCAGTGTTTATCCAGTTTCAGGCTGTTCCAAAAAAACTAACTAAATAAAAATCTATAATAAAGTGTCAAAAGGTCCTTTCTTTGTTGTAAAATGTTTTAAAAGTGCAACAAGAATGTGGCTGGTCTACAAAAACATAAGCAGCTACTTATAACTAAATGACCAATCAGTATTGTTGTTTAAACAAATTTCTTCTCCTATTTAGCATTAATTACAAAGTACTACTAATGTGTCATCAGTAAGAAATGCATGCTGGGAAAGGGAGCAGATTCAGGCGGCAACTCCAGATGCGGTCATGGATATGCTGTGACTGTATCACAGAATGTAATTGGCATAAGAGGAGACATGCGGTGTGACGGCAGGGGTCTGCATTGTGCTATGGACATCTCATTTAGAGAGAAGCATCCAGTAGACTGAACTAAGGCTGAGCACTTTAATATTCTATAAGAGAAATTTTACAATAATGTTGACCCAATCTATAAGCATTTCACAAAAAAAAAATCTGAAGAAATGTAAGTTTAAAAAAAAAACATTTCAAGGAAAACAAGAAAGAAAAATTAAATAAATAAAATAAATTTTGTTCCAAATAAACAAAACATTAGTTTGAATAAATTGCATTTTTTGTTAAATTTTTGCGTAAAATATCTCTTTGAGGTTTGTACTGCATTAGAGAAAGTATGTAAACTGTGATTCACTTGCAAAAACCATGAATTTTCAGAGTAGCAACAAAAAAAAAACATTACTATAGAACGACTATAAGAACATTTAGCATGCACACACATGCACATAAGACTATATAATCAAGTTTTAATATATATTGTTAAAATGTATGTAAAAAATATATATTTAAAAAACAAGTGTCATTTAAAATGTTATAATTTTTGCAATGTTGCTAATATTAGTTTTTTGTTTTCTAATAAAAATGTACTAAACCCAACCTTTAGAACTTTGATCATTTATTTTTAAACCAAATGGAACTTTAAAAAAATAATAATTCTAAATGATGTAAGTAGCTTTAAAAATCAAAACAAAATTATCTTTAAAAAAAAAACAGCATAAATACACTTATTTGGGGTTTTCTAATTTAAATAAATGCCACCAAAAAAGTAAAACGGGAACAAAGCGCAAATATATCTACTGTATATCTGATGGATGTTTAACATGTGTGAGGAATGGCTTCCGTCCACATAAAATAATGCTTATATTATAGAACACATAATAATATTCATATCCTCATCAACATGCTCGGTGACTGATTGTGCTTCAGACAGCGAGGAAAGGCAATATTCTGACAGCCAGCATGTGTGAATACTCAATTTATGAGCACATATTTCAAAACACGGAGCGGTCTAATCTGCAGCTGTCTTTGTACACAGAAGTGGGCCATGAGCTAAAAATATTACCCAAAAAAGGCACATTCAAATTCCTGTTAAACAGTATTTCTATATCTTTAGTCATAACTCATATAGGGGAGCTGGACACACAAAAAGCCCTTTTGTCCCTCGGCTCTGAATTGAGTTTTCCGAGTATTAGGAGGCAGAGTTGTAAAAAACATCCATCCACCTCCGGAGCTGATCAATATGAAGGCCTGATTTATCCTTCAGGCTATGGGATTCTTAAGCCAGATTAACACAGCGCCTCATTATCGGCTGTGTAAATAAAGACGAATGGCCGGCAATATTCCTGCAAATTTGTTTCCCATTACGCCAGGCAGCCAGTAATTGCAGCCTGCGACCGGAGTCCCTTGAGCTTACCTACAGTTACATTCATATTACCAGCTATCAGGCAGCAAACGGGTACATGTTCGCTGATGGAGATACATATTTATCTGACGAGAGTCGCTGTTGACTGTATTGGTCTCATAGGACGCTAATAGAAATGGGACATTATGTTACAGTGCAAGGTAATGAACAATATGGATGTGTGTGCTGTGTAAGGGTTGGTGGGACTTAAAAAATATGCACAAAAACAAATTGGGCTTTTTGTAATATAATATAATTAATATAATATAATATAATATAATATAATATAATATAATATAATATA
>CAIGQQ010034734.1:2517872-2537815 GCA_903798035.1 Danio albolineatus | reverse complement strand
TAATATAATATAATATAATATAATATAATATAATATAATATAATATAGGTTGACGTGGTGGTGCAGTGGGTAGCGCTGTCGCCTCACAGCAAGAAGGTCACTGGTTCAAGCCTCAGCTGGGCCATTTGACATTTCTGTGTGGAGTTTCCTTCGGGTGCTCTGGTTTCCACCACAGTCCAAAGACATAAGCTATAGGTGAATTGGGTAAGCTAAATTGTCAGAAGTGTATATGTGTCAATGAGAGTGTATGTTTCCCAGTAATGGGTTGCAGCTGGAAGGGACCGCTATGTAAAACATATGCTGGATAAGTTGGCAGTTCATTCCGCTGTGGCGACTCCTGAATAATAAAGGGACTAAGCTGAAAAGAAAACAAATGAATATAATATAATATAATATAATATAATATAATATAATATAATATAATATCAGATAAAAAGTTTGCACTGATAAACTATTGTACTTATTGTTTGCATCAAATGACAGTAAATATGTATGCTTTCAAAATATTTTTTATTTAAATGACATGTTCTGTTTATAAAAGTATTTTTAAACTGGATTCCACAAAATTAATAAGTATTGAGTATTTTTTAAATTCATATAAGTAGTTCTATGTGGCACTAAAGACTGGAATTAATTATATTTTAAATGTTATTTAATATTGCTCTTTTTACACTAAAAACATTTAAAAACGACTACTATTTGAAAATATAGTAAAAAAATTTAAAACATTGTAATGGGAATAATAATTTAAACTATTATGATTATAATGTTTTCAAACAATTATATTTGATTTACCAAAGTAAATCACACAAGTCACACAAATGGCAGTTTCACATCTGTCACATCCATAACAGAGAGATGTGATATCCATTATCATTACTTTTTTCTCATAAATGCAAAAATGTCAAATAAAATAAAATCAATCATTTTTGTTGTATAGTGAGCTGACTCTTATCCTTTTGATTAGCATTGTTTCTTTTGGGTTGTGCAGTTTAATTCACAAAATTTCTACAAGTATGTGGTATACTGTAAACTCACATAATTTTTTGGTCACATCCATAATGTATATTTTCCTCATTTAAATCTAAAACATGTTTACAGACTGATATTTTTCTGATCCCATAACTCTTTGGTTAGTTGTTTTGAAAATTTTAAACAAATTTTTTAATAATATGTTAACATATGCTTTGTCTGTGAATTTATGTTTTGAGATTTTACTGCAAATGTCACATCCATAACACTGCAATTACTCATAACAAAACTAAACATAAAAAATAACATAACATAATTCATTCATTCATTCATTTTCTTTTCGGCTTAGTCCCTTTATTAATCCGGGGTCGCCACAGCGGAATGAACCGCCAACTTATCCGGCACTTGTTTTACGCAGCGGATGCCCTTCCAGCCACAACCCATCTCTGGGAAACACATTCATACATTCTCATTCACACACATACACTATGGACAATTTAGCTTACCCAATTCACCTGTAAACATAACATAATATTAACCATTATTAACACAATGTTATGAGGCAAAACCAAAGTTGTGCCTCATAACACTTAGAGTAATTAGTTATATGCGCTGTGAGTTAACAAACTATAAATAAATGACTATTTTCATTAACTAATTTTAACAAATATGACTTTATCCTGTAAAAATGCATTAAATGTATTGTTCATTGTTTTCTCATGTTAATCAATACATTACCTTTACAAAATATGTGACTGTAGTGTGACTGAAATATCAAAAGGCAGCATGGGTGTAAATGTCTTGAACTTCTGCATTGTGGAGTCTGTATTAGTATGCTTCTGGAGGCTCTCCTGACACTTTGAGAGGGGAAGGATGAATGAAAGAACCATGTGCCTTGACTGAGTAGCAATAGCTTCTTCAGTTCCCACCTTATCGATTTCTGCAGAAAATATAGAACCAGCGCTCCAGAGAAGAAGGGAGGGCTGCCCCGCTATTGAGTCGTTTTTCCCATCTTTTCCAAAAATCTTTAATCAAAGTTAAAGTGAAATACTAACATGCCACTTGACATGACCTTTTAGCCTGTTATGAATCACCTCTTTTTGAAAAGGCTCCGGTGACCATTTTTTACACCGGTTCATAATAGATATTTCCTAATCACTGCACGCTAGAGATGTAGCAAGTTCACAGGTTTAGCTTGTAATGGCTGTCAAAGGACCACTTCAGGCTGACCTTTGACAGAGCCCGGACAACAAATTCGTGTTTATCTAAAGCCTGAGAAATGCATTTTACACTATTTATAACATAACAATAAAGTCACAGAATAACAGAAACAAAAAATAAAACCTAAAACTACAACACAAAGCTACAATCTTCAAATTAATGAAGAATACAGCATAGAGAAATTGAGAAGGTGCATTATTTTCTAATAATTCAGACTAGTGTCAAATATCATGCAAAAAAAGTTATTTTTCAGATTAGGGCTGGGCGATATGATGGTATATATTACCACAGATAGTAGATATTTTGAGTGTGTGTGCATAACACGACGTCTAAATGAGTGTGCATGGTTAACTTGCATGCTGAAAATATGAGCCAGAGGGAAACGCTGCAAGTTTGACATATTTGTTTACATGTTTCTGTAATAACTGCAGTATATTTGATACACACCCTACATTGTGAAATATATAGTTCCTGTTGTGTGTAGGACTAGTTTCTTGTGCATTTCAAGTCTCTATTGTTAATTCCAAAATGTAATTTTAGAGTATGAATTGATTTGCAGAGTAATGCAGTTGTTAATAAAGTTATGAAATAAAGCGAAATATTAAATGCGTGGATTTCTTTGCTCTTAAGTGTCTCTCAACACTGTTCACCGCAGACTGTTCTTTATAGCAAAACTGTAAGTGTAATCGTGATGCAGCTCCCTCACTACTGAGAAATGCCACGTTTCCCAACCAAAATATTTTAATTAAAAGACATCTAATGGACATCCAAACAAGGCGAAAACAAGGCTAAATCTGGGCTGTCAGTGACAATCTAATAGACATTTAACAATAGTCTAAAACTGATTAGCCATCTAAAAAGTACTCATCAGTGCTTTCAATAAAATGTTTGATTAGGTTGCAGATATTTTAACACAGAGATTTACTAGGAAATCAAAAAAGTGCTTTTTAAAATGTATGTTGCCTATGGACAACGGCTATAATTATAATTTTACACATATACTGTGTGTATAATGTGTGTGCTCTTCACAACAGATACACACAGTTTATGAAAAATGTTTACTCTATTTTTCTACCAGTTAAACCACCACTTGCTTACATGTAGTTTAGGAGAAGTTGATAAATTGGTGTGTTGTAAATCCAGCAGCATTAATATCCACTACAGTGCATAGTGCTGCTGCTTTTCATATCATAAACCAGACGCACGCAAATATAAAAGTGATGTGTTCTAAATAAATCCCAAAGGTGGGCCAGCTGAAGTATTTAAAAGGGGATATTGGTTAAATTAACTATGCTACACAAGATTAGCTTTCCTTCACATCCTAAAACACCTTTTTCGGGGACTCATTGTCAGCCAAGCACTGCTGCAGGTGAAGATTGGTGTGCTTGCCATGAAACCAAGAGCAAGATTTGAAAATAAATAAATAAAAATAGCAAAACACATTACACCTGGAAGTACGATTTTTGCAAAAATATGTATTTTTTTAAACTTGACCTATTCTTGAGCATGAGAGTCCATCTCTTTGGCAGTGTAAATAACTCTGAAAGCATGAAATAGCATTAGACCACCCCTTCGAAACATTCACCAGCTTTGTATTATAATGATAAACATCAAATCAATACAGTGACCCTTTTATGCCCAAAGCATGAGAAACTAAAGTCTTACATGGCTATTCGATTAAAGAACGTATGAGACACGGTGTTTGAGGTGAAAGGGCCATGCCCTTTTGAACTGCGGCACAATGTGAATATGGGACTGGTCATAAAAACCACAAACCAAGAGCTGAATCACTGATTGAAGTTCTTATGGCCCATCATTACAATGTCATGCCTTGGGAGAGTTTTATGAGGGATAGAAAACCGAAAAACACTGTAGTCATTTCTGAACGCCATCAACATTTCTGCATTTCTGAAAGTTTCCAAACTAAAATATCTTCCATGAGGACGTAACAGCCTTATGAATCCATCATCGCCATAATGCCCAGGGCTCTAAAACAATCCGTCTTGTCCAGCCATAGCCCAGGGCAGAAGACAGCTGAGGGTAGGATCCTCAGACAATGGGCTCTTTAGCCAGGTTTAAACCCTTAAAACAACATGCAGAAGCAGCATCGCCAGCCCAACAATGGCGTACACATTATTGAGTCCCCAGTGGGCCGGCTGGCCAAAGCAGGAGAATGATGTCCCCATGGTGTCATCCCAAAAGAGACACATTAGTCCCAACTGTTCTTTTTTGAGAAAGGAGGCCATGGGGAGAGCGTGGAGGAGGAGAACGTCCAGAAAGCCTCCAGCAAACCTTCCAGCCTCACATCAATCTACTTTCATTAAAGCTGCTCCGGCTCTCATGGTTTACTAACTTCCAGACTCTTCATTTCCTTGCTGTTTCTATAGTCCTAAGGAAATTGTTTATCTTGGAAATTAGACGGAAGTGTTTTTTAATACGTCAAGCGATTAAGCCAAAATAAATTAGGAGCATGTAAACAAATGAATTTTAAAAGGATGGCGCGCTAAGACATTCTCATTACTGTGACAAACCTGTAGCCTCGCTCTCACCCGAGCGGCTTTTCTTTTGGTAAGGCGGAATATGATATTATGGAAATGGATGTGAAATGACAATACATTTAATCAAAGAGCGCATCCCTCCATTCGTCTGTCTAACTAGCCATCCATCCCATAACCTGCGAGGTTCAGCGGCGAGTGTGTATTACTGCAAAGAGCCTCTAGCAGCAGAAGTAAATGATTCTGGTTATAATCCAAGGCACTTATGTGAATCAGATGATCCAGATTTTGATAGGTTCGTAATGGACTTTTCCTCTTCATTAACTGACTTATAGCTCCTGGATTTTATGCTTTGTAGTTTTAAATTGAATAATACATCTCAGACGTTAAAGTAACATTAATATTTTCAGAATCAATGTTAGTAAAATTTTATGTACACTGTTGTATTTGTTGATGGCTGCTGCTCGCAAATAAAGCCTCAATTTATAGACCCCGTGCTCTTTTCTTGTACTATTATCACAAGCGCAAATGCACACCATAAAAAACTTTAATTAAAATTTTAATTAACACAGGTAATCAATAGGGTGTAACATAACATCTCGCATATTTCCAGTGACACCACTGTGAAAAACGCAATCAAATAAACACGGAGGGGCAAAAGATGGTTTTTATGGGGAAATTTGTGGGACGTCCAGGCTTTTGAATTCTGCTCTTCACAGCTCATTACAAAGAGACACAGAAGCAAGTGATCTCTAAGATATTCCACCAGGGGCATTTTGGGTAAAGCAGATGCTTGGCTCGCCCTAAAGTGACCTAAAACACTTATCATGATCGAAGTGTGCAATTCGAAATGTACCAAAATGCCAGATAGCACTATATCTAACCGTTCTCAATCTCTAGTAATGCTCTGTAAGACCTTTATCAAATGCTGCAGTTGCACTTAAGCTAAAATGTGATTCTGGTAATATTTTGGAACATTCCGAGCATATTTTATGGCACCTAAAAACACTGCAGTTTCCAAACCGGAGAACTTCTATTATCCCGCTGACATGGTCTATGGCGAGGAGTGGACACAGAGTGGAAAATAAACATTATTTCTCTGTGCTTTATCTGACGTTTGACTTTGAAAGCAAAGATTTAAAGACACTTCTGAGGCTAACAGTGCGCGTTTCACCAGCTGTAAATTATTTGAAGGTTGTAGCACAAACAACCTTGCCAGTGGAAGATATGTCAAACGCTTCCGTCTGCGAATGTTTCTGTATTCTGAAACCCTTTCTAACTGTTATGAAATAAATGAGTGAATCAATTATAGCGATTGTTTTGTTACATAAATTACATACTTATTACTTAGTTTGATGTATATTATTTATCTGTTTTAAGCCTCGAGTATTTTACTGTCATCAAATGACTGTTGTTCTAAATATGCATGTAATTTGCAAATTACTTAAGTTAACTATTATCACACTAAGAGACATTTTACATTATAGTTGTCTTCTGCAAAATAGCAAAAACGCGCGAGTCATGATTTGGCACATTCTAATGTAATGGAAAAACAATATTGAAATTTCATTCAATCATTCTTTTTTTCGGCTTAGTCTTTATTAATCTGGCGTTGCCTTAGCGAAATGAACCGGAAATATTGAAACTTGTATACATTTGAACATATAAATTCTATGAAATATTAAACAACCATATGATATCTATATCTTGAAAATGATTTGCCAATGCTTAGATATAAAATATTTTTGATATAATGTTATTTAAATTAGTGCTGTTAAGTAAAAGTACTGTTGAGTAAAAATATGATCTTTAAAAAAAAAAATGGGGCGCCACGGTGGCATAGTGGGTAGCACGTTCACCTCACAGCAAGAAGGTCGCTGGTTCGAGCCTCGGCTGGGTCAGTTGGCATTTCTGTGTAGAGTTTGCATGTTCTCCCTGTGGTTGCGTGGGTTTCCTCCGGGTGCTCCGGTTTCCCCCACAAGTCCAAAGACATGCGGTATAGGTGAATTGAGTAGGCTAAATTGGCCGTAGTGTATGAGTGTTATTGTGTATGAATCTTTCCCAGAGATGGGTTGCAGATGGAAGGGCATCCACTGCATAAAATGCTGGATAAGTTGGATGTTCATTCGACTCCAGATTAATAAAAGGACGAAGCCAAAAAGAAAATGAATGAATAAATGAATGAATGAATGAATGAAAAAATATATATGAAGAATTGTGATCTTTATTAAACTAATTTAATAGTATTTTTTTACCTAAAATATTTACATAAAATATATTATAATAAATATCAAATTGGCTTTTTTTTTAATCATTGGTATTACTTTTGACCAATGCATCCCGGCATCTGAGTAAAATGTGTTTCATACAAATGAAATGGAAATAAAATGTAAAAATACAATACAAAAAAAAATTAAAACTTAACTAATATTCAAAAATGTTTAAAAACTGCCAAAGACTATTTTCAGTTTGTCTTTTGTTGTTGGATTAATGTTAATAACACCAGCTGTATAGATCATGACAAGGATTATTAAATACATTTGAACTTATTTAAGACTGTTGATGCCTGCTGAAAAATTGGGATTTTGACAAATATAGATAAACATGATGCTGCACAGCGGGACGGTGACTCAGTGGTTAGCACTGTAACCTCACAGCAAGAGGGTCACTGGTTTGAGCCCTGGCTGGACCAGTTGGTGTTTCTGTGTGGAGTTTGCATGTTCTCCCCGTGTTGGCGTGGGTTTCCTCCAGGTTCTCCAGTTTCTCCTACAGTCCAAAGACATGCGGTACAAGTGAATTGAATAAGCAAATTTGGCTATAGTGTATGTGTGTGAAAGTGAAAGTGTATGGGTGTTTCCCAGCACTGGGTTGCAGCTGGAAGGGCATCCTGTGTGTAAAACATATGCTGGATAAGTTGGTGGTTCATTCCTCTGTGGCGACCCCTGATAAGTAAAGGGACTAAGCAGAACAAAAACGAATGAATGATTATGCACAATATCTATTCTCATTTTAAATATATATATTATTTATTTATATTATACTCAAACAATTTTAAATTATCAATATCATTTAAATATCTGTCTCTCCTAAAAAAATGAGAAGCTCATCCACACAACAGCAACAACAAAAAATCTAAGAGGAAAGTTAAAACAGTCAGTCGAAACAACTGTGCAAACATTTGCTTAAAAATATCCCAACCAAACACTTTCGAAGCTGGCTAAACATTTGCCCATCCAATCGAGGTGTTTGCCAAAGAAATTCACGGCCAGGGTTGAGAGCGATGATGAGAGGGGTACGAGGGAAACTATTTGTCACAGCTGGGTTAGTCAGGGGTTCGGGGAGCAGGGCCTTTTATCACTGTCTGGCCTCTGAGCACAACACACATACCTGCACACTCAGAGAAAACACAGCTGGGCTCACAGCAAGACAGACCTGTGAACAGCACATACACTGATAAACCACACCTCACACAGGAAAACTTGCAGCTGCACCGCTAAATTCTGTGTTTTACATGCATACTTGTAGGTTTGACCACAAATACATACATATAGCAAATACATAAAAAAAGTTTTATATTATAAAATAAAATGAAAAATAATATGAAAATGTACATTAAATAACAATATAAAGAAATATATAAGTAATAAAGATAGTAGTAATAATAATAATTAATATTAATACCAAACAACATGTGTATATGTATATTTATATCTATTTATTTATTTTTTGTTTATATACATTTTATTTTTTACTTTATATTGAGATATATATATTGTTATTGTTATTGTTTGTTTCATCATTGGCTTAGTGCCTTTATTTATGAGGGATCGCCACAGTGGAATGAACCGCCAATTTATCCAGCATATGTTTTACGCAGCGGATGCCCTTCCGGCCGCAACCCAGCACTGGGCCAATTTAGCTTATTCAGTTCACCTGTACTGCATGACTTTGGACTGTGGGGGAAACTGAAGCACCCAGATGCAACCCACGCCAACACAGGGAGAACATGCAGACTCAACACAGAAACTCCTACTGACCCAGCCAGGGCTTGAACCAGCAACCTTCTTTCTGTGAGGCGACAGTGCTAACCACTGAGCCACTGCGTCACCCCAGATGTTATTGTAAGTACAGTATTATTATTAATATTGTTGATGTTGTTGTTTTTTTATTGTATTATTTTAAATAATTATTGTTATTACCATAAAATCTAAATATTTGCTGCACCTATTTGCATGCATTTTTAAGTGCTCTATTATTCAGACCTCCTGGCTATACCAATGTCCCAAAAAATTCATATTTCTAATATAGCATCATCTTCCACCTTCAGCAACTGGCCATGCATTCCAACAGCAGTTCTATTGGCAGCACCTCCGGCAAGGTCAGTTTGATGTGCTGTGTCTATGACTGCGTTACTTATATCATCGTGAGCGCGTTTGTCTATGCGCTAGCGGGGAACAGGTCTGAGCAGCCCGTGTCTCACTAACTGTTTCCATAACCTTGGGACTGACTAAAGTCTACAATGGCCGAGAGTGAAGCCTGGCAAGCAGACTGTGATTGAAAATTGCTTTATTGCTTTATATGCGATTCCCCATTCAGTTGCCAATCCATTTTATTTATGGTGTGGCAGGCCCTGGTACACCTGCTTAGAGCTAGTGGAGATTACTTTTGGAAAAAAAGAGAGAGAGACAGACAATCTCCAGGGGCCATTAGCCTGACAGCTTCTCTCTCTCTTCTTCTTCTCTTCCTCGCTTTCTCACCTGTCCTCTCTCTCTCTCTCTCTCTCTCTCTCTCTCTCTCTCTGCTTTTCACCTATTTCTTCTGTCAGATGCCCCTCATGAACATCTGAGAGGAGCAGAGCTGGCCATTCTGAAAAACGTGAAATGGCAAGACTGGGCAGGGGCCACTTTTAGGGGCCACTCTTTAACATTTTTCTAACATTATATCCTATACATTCAGGATTATCACGCATAATTTGATATCATTCTGTATTTCAGGTATCACTCATCGATCTTGGGATGCAAGCTGATAAAATGAAAATGTAAATTTTTAATTCAGGGTAATACAGCGTATATGTAAATACTTCAGCTTGAATGTGATGATGTGAAATCTGTGAAATAGCGTAGTCCCACCTTCTAAGTGAGCCAATCACTAACTGGTAAAAATCATTGCATCACCACGGCAGCCATTAGGAGCTTTGATAGCTAAATAAATTGTAAGTACAAAGGATTGCACATGTGCTTTATATAGTTTCAAGAGTTCACACTTAGCTGATGATTGATTATAAAGCTTGTTTGGCATGCTGTCCCGGGAGAGAGCCCTGAGCTCATAAGATCCTCGAGCCCAGGGCCCCCTACCGTTCGCAAGGCGAGAGGAGAGTTTGAGCTCAGGTAGATCTTGAGAACTCCCCTGCGAGTAGCTAATGAACAGATAGTGACCGCTATGAAAAGAAAACTACTAACTAAGAGCATGTCTATGGTGCCGATTTTTATTAGTCCATTAACTTAAGTTGCATGTTTTTGGATGGTGGGAGGAAACCGGAGAACCCGGGGGAAACCCACATGAGCACGGGGAGAACGTGCAAACTCCACACAGATACGTCAGCTGGCTTGGTAAGGACTAGAACCAGTGATGTTCTTGCTGTGAGGCAACAGTGCTAACCACTGGGCCACCGTGCCACCCATCTAGTAAGGAGGAGGAGTAGGGGTGGAAGGGGGGATTCTTCAAAATGAAGATGGCTGTGATATGGAACTTAGGGTATAAATAGTGGCTTAGGACTCATCTGATTGGTGAATCATAAATTGGATAATGCAGGACCAGCTGCAAGCAATCATCTGCACGTGATCCTCTCGAAATTAGTTTATAAATAAACTTCACTCGTCAGATTCCGTTGCAGGTTTGAAATATGTAACTTAATTGACAGTTTATCAAGTGGTTTTTGAGATTTCTAGTCATTTGAGGAGCGGTTCCAGAATTTAGGACAAGACAAAAACAGAATCCAAAAAATAAAATAAACTAGCAAATAACAGGGTGAGAATGCAGCAATGTCTAAAATTGTGGTAAAAATGAGACGAGGGCTTTTATTTTTTCTGGATTGCTTTTTTAAAAGTTGTTGGTTGGGTTTAGGGAGGTGTATGGGTGGGTCAATCGATAAAATTTTGGTTGGGTTTAGGGAAGGAGGAGGGTGGGTCAGTCGATTGGTCGGTCTGTCAGTCAGTCATTCAGTGAGCCAAACAGTCAGCTGAAAGCCGCCTCTGGTGGGTTTATGTAAGAACAGCAGGCGCGAACGACACTCGCGAGAGACATCTGAGATCTCAAAAAGTGTACGCAGCGGCCTCTCGTGGATTTGCAAAAACAAAAAATGCAAAAAGACGTACTCCTGGGATGTATTCTGCGGCCTTCAGAAATGTACTTAGGACTACGTTTTCAGAATGAGCCTGGGTTGACCGCATGTCTTTGGAATGTGGGGGAAAGCAGAGCACCTGGAAGAAACCCACACAAACACAGGGAGAACATGCAAACTCCACACAGAAAAGCCAACTGACCCAGCCAGGGCTCAAACCAGCAACCTTCTTGCTGTGAGGCGACAGTGCTAACCACTGACCTATCCTGCCACCTGACTATTTTCATTTGTAGGAAATTAAATAAGCTAAAAAATAATAAATTGGTGGACTATTTCTGCTGAACTGTACTAAAATGTAAATAGTGCATTCTTATACAGTGACAAAAGTTTCGGTATTTTGAGTAATGTTGGTAATGGTAACCACACATTTGACAGTGACTGTTTACATTTACATCAGTAATCTAATTATTTGCCTTAATCTGAATAAGATTAATCTAAATTATATAATTAAGGTGTTTACATTAGTTGCTTTTGAATGCTCATTTCATGTTCCTGTTTTACATGTTATAGTACATTGTTTCATTAACGTCATTACGTCACCCCTTAACACTAGTTTCCTCCGGCGTTTCGTGCAACAACAGTTCGTGTTTGTCATGGCACCGTGTGATTTTGGGTGTTTTGTTTGTAATCTTGTGAAGCTTAACTGCAGTTAATTTCTCACACTATGCATGCAATTAGACTATGGCAAATTTCATTCACTAATTTTTCATTCATGCTCCGCGACAAAGTCACTTCAAAGTCAAGGTACTTCATAATGTCCATTTATTCCAGAATTCTCAGCATAGTAACCAAAAATGTGCTCTCTTGCTTGAAGCCATTCTCATTTGTTTGTCATCAAATGCCTGACAACTGTCGCAAAATGTAGCAAAAAATACATGTCTATGTTGCACTTCATTAATGCGACTAAAATGGGCATACTCCACGTCTTAATTTGATTTCTGTTTAGTTCGTCTATGACTTCGCTCGGATAAGGGTAATAAAAAATCACTGTTTACATGGTAGACTCTCATTCTGAAAACGTAGCCATATATACACTTCTGAAGAGCACCAAATATGTTTTTGTTTTTGCGAATCCACCAGAGGCCACTGTTTACGCTTTTTCAGGCCTGACTGACTGATCGACTGACCCACCCTTCTCCTTCCCTAAACCCAACCAATAGTGTTTTCAAAAGCACCAATTGACCCGATCCTTAACCTAACTGACAGTGTTTCCAAAAAAAGAAAAGCCCCCTGATTTTTACCACGTTTTCAGATTTTACCACATTCTCACCCAGTTATTTACATGTTAATCTTATTGTTTGGCATTGCTTTCGTCTTACCTGCTTTCTGGAATCATTCTTTACCCGACTCAAACCCTGTGATCGCAGTCAACTCCTCTCTGTGTCTCCAGCGATGTATGTGGTGAGCTACTGGACAAACTGGTAACACTGGGAAAGCCATCCATATGAAGGTAAGCCTATGTTGTCTATATGGTTAGGCGTTTGGTTACCATAATTTTTCAAAATATCTTTTTGTTTGCAAAAGGCATAAAAAAAACTACATGTTTGGATCAACTGAGTAAACAATGACAAAACTAAACCTCAACAGAAAATTACCAGTACCTTTTCACATTTGTACACATTTTTCTCTCTCTCTGCTCTTACCCAATTCAAATGTTCTTATCCTGTATTTTACAAGAGCGATAAGAATATCACATGCTCCTAAATGCTCCATTTGTCTTTACCATGCAATATACACACATACTCCTGATATCTTTGCCCTCACGCCTCCACCTCATCTCCATGGCTCTTTTTTCCTGCAGCAAACCGCTCTCCTTTACACACACACATAGGAGTATCTGGCTCTCATACATATTTGTTTCCTTTTTAGAGATTCACTATGGGTGTTCTCTAATAACAAATCATTTCTTTTTGTCGAGCTTTAATCTGGCCTCGCCTGACAAGAACCATCCTTTTCGGTGAAGGGTAAGACCACTTAGAGAAAGGCCAATAAGCTCCAGCACAGTGCAGGCTGACGCGGGTGATTTGTCAGCCCCTCGCCGCAGCGCTGGTCACCCCAATGGATTTATCTCAAGGTAAATGGAGACACTGCAGACCAAGGACCAGGACCCTTTGATTAAGGCCCCTTTTTTGTTGTGTTGATAGATGTTGCTTGTGTTTATCTATTTGAAATGCCACTAAATCTGCGAGTCCAATGGAGAAAAAGAGTGCTTTGCAGTTGGGGCCAGAGTGATTTATGCCAAGCTATGCAGAGCAATATAGAGACCGGTGGTCCGATAGCGCTTTGAGGTTGGGGTGGGGGGATGAAAAGGTGAAAAAAGGGGCGAATCTCATGCATTTCCTCCACTCTTCTTCAGCACCACCGCCACGCCAGAAGAATAACAAACGCAAAGGGAGATGGGATGAAAATGTTTCAGGGAGAGGGAGAAAAGGTGTCATTGGGAAGATCTGGGATGCACAGTGAAAATTCTCCTGGGCCGCGGAGCATTGAAGGTGAGGAGCAATATCAAGGAGAGGCAATCACCTCTAGAGCGAAACCCTAACCCTGCTCTCCTTCAGCACCTCCATTTTCTCTGTCTCCACATCCCTCTTTCAATTTAAATTCCCTTTGCCTGTGCTCTCGGTCTCACCTTCTGCGAACATGTGCTTGACAATCATTCCTTCCCCAAGCCCCTTCATTCCTCTATTTGTCAATTTATGAATAAGGAAATGAACTTCAAAAGCCAGTATGTTTGATCAGCTCTTTTATGTTTCTTTAACTCTATCTTTACCATGTCCATTTCTTTTACTCACTTGATCAGGATTTTTGTAGTATGCAGAATCATATTTCGTTAACAAAAAACCTATTCGAAAATATGGGTCAAAGACATTTTGGTGTCTGTATCAAATTAAATTTACAGTGATTGTAGTGATTTTTTATACAGTCCATAGAAAAAAAGATATCCAATACTTTTCAACAAACTGTACTGTTTCAAATAACTTATAATAAAGATAATATTGTGCTTACTATGGGTTCAATTTGCTAACTTAATGTGATTAAAAACATTAGATATTAGGGGTGTAACAGTAATCAAGGATCACAGAAATCAAGGTTCGGTATTGCACCTCAGTTTTGGAGTCATGGTTCGATGAGGGTTTGATACAACAGACAATGATAAAAATGAATGATGGCTCCATATTTAAGATTTCTGCACAGAGAGGTCATGTTTGATCATTTGTTGGTCTAATGCAATCACGTGAGCCAAATTCTCAGATCACAGTTCATCAGGCTTAAACTTTGAAATGTAGCAACATGTCAAACTTGTCACACGAGCTTGTGTTTCCAGTCTGGTGCATCCGCATGAGTTTAAATAGAAGTCAATAAGGTAAAACAGTGCAGGATGACCACTCCGGAGACTGGCACATATGGACTGACTGTCTCCCTCATAACCATTATGCCTTTAATGTGATGATGTGAGATTGAATACAAGTACTGTTACACCACTATTTAAATATCATAAACAAATTTCCATTAGGCACTCACCTTACCTGTAAATATTTTATTATTTATTCATAATTTATAAACCTAATGTTTATTTAATGTAATGATACAAATGTATTATTAAAGATTAAAATTTGCATTAAAGGTGCTGTGTGTAAGTTTTTGAGTCTTCTAAAGCATAAAAATACCATAATTTGTTTGTAGATATTGAAGAAACATGCCAAGTGAACATACTTGTTTATCTGAAAAACAATGCTGAAGTCAGATATTCTGCTTTGAAAATGTGTTTTCCGTGCCAGAACGCTGTCAATATTTAGGTCATTTTACCCTGCCCAATGCCAGTTTAGCCAATTATATTTCAGTACCCTAGGCTGCCTTGACAGAAAACCACATATTTTATTCATTCATTCAGAAAGTCTCTGAAAGCATGCGTCCGTGACTGAAATGTGACCTCTGGTGGACAGTAGCAGACTCAGAAATGAGACGCAGATTCAGTTCCACATGTGGTTATTAATTAGTAAATGATATAAATATTATGAACGTAAACATTAGATGGGCAGGTTACATTGCAACTGTGTTCCCTAACAACACCCTTCGTGAAAAGATACACTGTGATGAGTAATTTAGCTGTTTGCACCAGACGAAACATGACAGAAATTTTAATACAGCCATTCAGAAGCACAGAATATGCACTCTCACAAAATGGTAAGGTTTATAATCTATAAATATTCCTTCTATCAGGTGCCGTTGCTTTTATTTAGAACACGGTTTTAAATCACTCGCTCCTGTCCTCAATCCAAATACTGCACCTTAAACCTAAATGATGAAAGTATTGTGCTTAAAAATATTACAAATATTTGAAGATTAGCTAAGGTTGCAAATGTGATATGATCAACCCAGGCTCATTATTGATACGTACGTCTGTATATGTTTCTGGAGAAATACTTCCCAGGAGGTACATTTTTTGTAGTTTTTGTTTTCATAAATCCACCAGAGCCTGCTGTCGACTGACTGACTGACCAACCAACTAATAGACCCGAACACTCACTTCCCTAAACCCAATTGACAGTGTTTTCAAACAAAATCTTGAAAAAGAAAAGCTGTTGCAGCCACCTGATTCCTACCATGTTTTCAGAGCTCACCACGTTCTCACTCTGTTATTTACTTCTTTATTTAATTTTTTTTGCCTTTCGTTTTGCGATTTTTGCACTTTGAAAAGAAACAAAAGCTCATGGTGGCATCAAACCTTCCCCCTAGCATTTGTTTTAAAGACAAACTTCAGCTATATGTAGCTCTGGCTACATAATTCACACTCTCCACAAATGTATACGGGGGTACATTTTCACAATGAGCTTATGTTGGATATGATTTTTACACTTCTTAAATTGTCAACAAGTAGTCAACGCTAATCTTGAACACACAGTCAGAACAATAAAAATCCTACTAGAGATACAACAATAAGAAAAAGGTTCCTGTGTGTTGATGAGTGTATATGGGGAATAAAAATTACCTGTAACCCTGCATTTCTGTTCTATACAAATATATAAAACAAAGACATTCATACAAAAAAAAGTGTTCATAAAGTTCATGCCTTTTGAAGAGACAAAGCATATACATTCTACAAGAGCGAATCTTTCTAGTTTGCTTGTGTCAAACACCTGTGTGCATGTATGATATCAAAAGAAGTATATGTTGGAAGGACGTGTTTGACTGCAAAAAGTGAGGTATAATTTGGGATTTAGCCTCTAGAAAAAAATTATATAGATTTGGAATGATATGGATGAATGATGGTCGAACGTTGACTGACGCTTGACGTTTTTTTTGCCAGTGAGACATTCATACATTTCCCTGTGAATTGAAAGGCAACTCTTCAAGTCTGAGTTTATTATCGTCCGCTGTGGGAGTGTGTACGACATCTTTATGAGTTTTAGTGTGAATGTGTGCACAGTCAGCCTTGATGCTTGTTAAAACACTTCCCCCTGTGTTCGTGCTCGTAAAAAAAAAAAGTTTAGCTCACGGTAACTGTGGGAAGCTGTTAAGTCGCTCTCTTCTTAGTCCACCCACTTTTGTCCATTCCCCTGCCGTCTTTTTCAAAGCCCGAAGCTTGCCTCACAGTCACTACGGATTCCTAGACTTGTGTCTGTATGCATTGGAACACGTTGATTTAGTCAGCGTTTGCAGCCAGCCAGACACCCCGGGCCTGGAAAAGCAGGCAAAGTTTACAAACCTCTCGCCATTTGTACACTCCTATTACCCGCGATGGTCAGCGCATTAGTAACTGTCAGTGAGCCCGGCCCTAACGCACTGCTCTCATTTGACCCAATTCATTTCAGTGGGTGTGTCCGGCTGGCATTGATATATGCCTCGTAGGATTTTCCTGATGTATAATCCCTCAGTTCTCTGCTTACCAGGGCTCTCTTACCTTCAGGCGGGGCCAAGGCCTGATGCTGGGGGTGATGAGATTCAAGTTTGCTTTAGTTTAAATGTGGGGAAGGGGGAAAGGGCAGGGGACATTGTGGTGTTATGCTAATGTTATGTATGCGTGGGATTAAATCCAAACACGCTCACAGACATGATTAATTTGTGAGATATGGCTAAATCTGATGCTCCATTTGTGTGTGTTGACTTGCTATGAAGTTGATTCTACTTGATCTAGATTTGCCAGAAGTTAAATGCTGTGTCTGAAATCACATACTTCCATTTTATATAGTGCGCTAAAAGCAGTATGGGAGCCGAGTAGTATGTCTGAACTCATAGAATTTGAAAAACAGTAAGCGAGAAGTACCAGATTGACCTACTACTTCCGCCAAGATTCTGAAGTGTGCATTCAATGCACGCAACGCTATCCCATATTGCACCACAAGAGAATTCATAAATGGGAGTGAAGCAATGCAACTGACAGAGGTAGGTCACGTGATCATAAAAAAATGCCAGATGTAGGATATCCAAGTTCCATTCATACTACTACTCACGTTCATACTGTTAGGAACGTAATTTGCTAGCTGTTGAGCTGAAAATTCTGATTCAAATGCATTACCTACTAGAGATGCGCGGTTGGTGGTTACAGCCGTGGACTCCGCGGATAAACCACGGATCAGGCGGATGACGTGACGAAAAATAATATTCTAATTAAATTCGGGCGGGTGGTTGTACCAAAAAATTATACAGTACAGTGCGTTTAATTTAGGCTATTTATTTATTTTTGTCCCTGTGCGCTGATCGGAGACGGAGTTCACTGCTGATATTCTGAGAGCTTTATAGGGTGCTTTTCATTTGTTCATCCTTGTTTCCTTTCCTTGTTGTCTTTCCTCATGTCTTAGCTCCACCCCTTCGGGATGTGAGGGAAGGACGCAAGGAAAAGATTCGAGGACCGAGGAATCAAATCAAGTGAAAAGACACGTCCTCAGATCGTTTAGCGTCACTTCAAATTGTCGTCAATTAATGCTGGATTTGGCTTGCATGTTTGGATTAACCACATGTCTACATTAAAGTCATTCTCTATTCCCTAATAATCAATAAAGAAACATTCATTTAATAATAAAAAGGAATAAGCCATTCAAATAAAAAGCCCAATCAGCGGATGGCGGGCGGGTGCGGTTTTAAAAATTGGTCAAAAATGTTGGTGCGGATGGATGGCGGACGGATGATGAGTTTTGTGATGCGGTTGCGGATGAAATGAAAGCCCATTCGCGCATCTCTATTACCTACTGGGTAGTAGGCAATTTCATAAGCAGCCAAAATCTCCTCCTGTCACTTTTTGTTTTTTTGGTTATTCATTTCCCTCTGGAATGTACCACTTGACCAATACCCATTCATTAGGCAACATTAGTGTTTTCAAACAAAATATTAATTTCAAGTCTGAAAACATGAACACCTCAGACTAGAACATCCTGTCACGTGTACATCACATATTGTCAAAATTGAAAACATCGAAAAGTTTGAATATCAAAATATTTCAGTCTGTTCCTTGCACAGAACTGCCATAAAATAATACCACTTATATACATCTTTTTAACCTTCAATTTGCAATTAATTGCGGAAAACATGAAAACAACATGAAAAATACATTGGGGATTTATTAAACACTAATGATAATAAAAAATGAACAGACTTTCATTGTTTGGGTGAAGAAATTGTTTGCTTTCTTGACAAATTAAAAGAAAAAACTAATATTTTGGATGCTCATATATTACCATCCCAGACTGTAACAGCTTTGAAACAGTGCTTGTGAGTGTTTGTGAAATAACTGTTAGTATGCTCTTATTTGGCATGAGTTTGCTAAAGGACACAGACAAGTTATATGTGTCTTACGGCATCCTCCTTTCAAGATATCAAGCAGAAAGCTTTAACACTGTCCCGCCGGTAGTTGCTGCGCTCAAGGTTAGCACGGCCTCACACCTGTGTGACGCAGTTTACACTCAAATCTCAGCCAGGCACAATAGACTAGCTGTATCGTTGAACTTGCGCCTCTGCCGGCATTCAACTATGTGCCAGTGTGGTGCGAGCTAAACTGCGGCTTGGCACAAAACGAAGAGCCCTGAAATCCAATGCACGACTCTACAAGCGCACAACACCTGCATCCTTCAGATTTCACACACGCTTGCCTGATTATGTTGTAAATCATGTCATGCCAGTTTTGTTTTATTTTAGCTGGTTAGTATAACAGGGCATTAAAAGCTACATTTTAGTCAATTGACAAACATTTAACATACAGCCTTCTCATTCGGGAAAACCGGTCAAAAGTACTGATGAATCATCCAGCACTACCAAAATAATTGTCCAATCAGATGCTCTCAAATTAGAATGGCCTTCACCCTAATATGACATACAACTGACAATAAAGGCAAAATCTTTTTTGACAAAACAAAAATACTAACACTTTATTTTGAGGTGTGCCTGTATTTACAGTCGTCATTTCAATTAATTATGCATAATTGGATAATGCATCTAATCCTAAACCTTACCTACACTATAGCTTTAACGATATACTAAGCAATTAATTAATATCACTCAATAGTTAAATGTGGGTGGCACGGTGGCTCAGTGGTAGGCACTGTCGCCTCACAGCAAGGTCGTTTTAGCATGGGTTTCCTCCGGGTGCTCTGGTTTCCCCCACAGTCCAAAGACGTGCTATAGGTGAACTGAATAAACTAAATTGGCTGTATACGTGTGTGTAGGAATGAGTGTGTATCAGTGTTTCCCAGTGCTGAGTTGTGGCTGGAAGGGCATCCACTGCATAAAACATGTGCTGGAATAATTGGCAGTTCATTCCGCTGTGGCAACCTCTGAAATAGGACTAAACCAAAATCAAATAAATGAATGATCGATTGAATGAATGAATGAATGAATGAATGAATGAATGAATGAATGAATGA
>CAIGQQ010034734.1:2503269-2516030 GCA_903798035.1 Danio albolineatus | reverse complement strand
ATAATATAATATAATATAATATAATATAATATAATATAATATAATATAATATAGGCGACACAGTGGCTCAGTGATTAGCACTGTTGCCTCACAGCAAGAAGTCCCGACTGGGTCAGTTGGCTGTGTGGAATTTGCATGTTCTCCTAGTGTTGGCGTGGGTTTTCTCTGGGTGCTCCGATTTCCCCCACAATCCAAAGACATGCGGTATAGGTGATTTGAATAAACTAAATTGGCCGTAGTGTATGTGTGTGCATTAAGTGGGGTTTATTTATAAACTAAATTTCGAGAGGATCACGTGCTTATGATTGAACACAGCTGACACCTCATCAGCTCAGCATAATGCACCAATCAGACGAATCACGACTCACTATAAATTACCAAAGCTTTCCACTCCAGTCATCTTCGTCTTGAAGAATCCCCCCTTCCACCCCAACTCCTCCCCTTCTCTGATAGGGCGGCACGGTGGCTCAGTGGTTAGCACTGTTGCCTCACAGCAAGAACGCCACTGGTCCAGCCTCTCTCTGAGCTAGTCTGCGTTTCTGTGTGGAGTTTGCATGTTCTCCCCGTGTTCGCGTGGGTTTTCCCCGGGTCCTCCGGTTTCCTCCCACCGTCCAAAAACATACAAATTAAATCAACTACTCTTAAATGGCCTCCTAAGGCATTCTAGTCAGATATCTCAGCACGTTCAAAAGCAGAGGGAGTTCTCGAGACTCTCCTGAGCTCAAACTCTCCTCTCACCCTTTAAACGGGAGGGAGCCCCGGGCTCAAGGATATTCTGAGCTCAGGGCTCTCTCCCGGGACAGCATGCCAAATACGCTTTATTATCAATCATCAGCTAAGTGTGAACTCTTGAATGTGTGTTGGATGTTTCCCAGTACTGGGTTACAGCTGCAAGGGTATCCACTGTGTAAAACATATGCAGGATAAGTTAGATATATTTTAATATCTAAATATAAATAAACATTTTCTCAAACATATGCATGCATATGTGTATTTATATAAACATAATAAATACTACACAGTATACACACATTTATTACTTCAAAATAAATTTTATTTTGGTTAATCCTGACTATTTATTTATTTTAGATGAATGAAATACAGCTCACTTTATTAACCTGCAGATTTCAATTTCAACATCGATGTTGCCCGTACAGAAATTACCTCTTTTATATAGTGTAAAAGTGATTTCCTAAATGTGTTTCCATGACTAAACATTTGAAATTAAATGTAGCTTTTATAATACATGTAGCACACTGAATGTTGCATGTTCATCTTAGACCTGAACTAATCTGAGTGATTTTTAAAGTCAATATCAGTGGTGTCATGTACACATATAACATCTTAATTGCCGTGGTTGTGTCGATGCCCCCCTCACATCACAGATGGAGAAAGGGGGAGAGGAGAGAAACTGGGGAGGCAGAGGGGAAAGAGGGGAGGAGGGGGGAAAAATTGATTGCAGCAGAAACGTTGAGAATCCAATTGTCAACAGCATCCTTCAAGCAACTCCCCCAACCCATTCATCTGAAACTGATAGAAAAATAGTTACCTGAACTGTCACACCAAACTCTACTGTTAATTTAAGGTAATTAGTGTCAGAGTGAATCTCAATACATCATGAACGGGTTGGCAGACTCCATGATACCTCATCAGCAATCTGGTTTCTCTTTACTTCGGGATGCTGGTATGTTGCTGTGCTTTGTTTTTTATCAAGCCAGGAGCTGCATGCGCTAAATTTAAAATTAAAGCAATGCTAGAACCAGTCATTTCATTCTGATTGGTTGAGCCACATTCTAAGCTGTAGTAAATTACTCTAAACATCGGATTTGCTTTGCTTTGTTTTGTGAAACCTTGCTATGTATGTGGGACAACCATTGAATTAGAGCTGAACAATATATCATGTCAGCATCGAAATTGTAATGTGCAAATATGCAATAGTAACATAACAGGATCAGCAATTTTGAGTTGTGATTATAATTAACTAAGTAGTTTGACAGCAATAAAAAAAATAGCAAAGTTTAACCCCACTACAGTGAACTGATATATATTTTAAAGCAGATGTAAGATTACAAGCTAATTTAAATCATTTGAGCACGGGAAATTTTTAATTTTGGAGCTTTAACAAAGATTAATAGTATTTTTTATTACAATGAAGTAGAGCTGCATGATTCTGGCTAAAATGAGAATGGCATTTTTTTTTTTTTTTGCTTAAAATGAAAATCACGATTTTCTCACAATTCTATGAGTGTGATTTATTTATAAACTAATTTCGAGAGGATCACATGCTTATGATTGAACACAGCTGGTACCACATCAGTTCTGTGTATTGCACCAAACAGACGAATCCTGACACATAAATTACCAGAGCTTTCTACTCTAGTCATCTTCGTCTTGAAGAATCCCCCCTTTCACCCCAACTTCTCCCCTTCTCTTATAGGGCGGCACGGTGGCCCAGTGGTTAGCACTGTTGCCTCACAGCAGGAAGGCTGCTGGTTCGGCCCCTCACCAAGCCAGTCGGCGTTTCTGTGTGGGGTTTGCATGTTCTCGTGTTCGCGTGGGTTTTCCCCAGGTTCCCCGGTTTCCTCCCACAAAGCAAAAACATACAACATTAGTAAATTGACTACTTTAAAATAGCATCTTAAGGCAACTCTAGTCAGATATATCTCAGCACGTTCACAAGCAGAGGAGTTCTTGAGACTTACCTGAGCCTAAACTCTCCTCTCGCCCTTCAAACAGGAGGGAGCCCCGGGCTCAAAGAAATTTTGAGCTCAGGGCTCTCTCCTGGGACAGCATGCCAAATACGCATAGTGTAAACTCTTGAAATGTAAAATAAAAGATTAATGCAAGTAAGCTATTATTATTGTTATTTCTCAAACATATGGTAAAACAACAGTGATAATATTATGTTTAGGTGTTGGTTAAAATGCTGAATTTTGAAAGGCTTTGAATGGTGGTCTTGAACAGACTTTAAATTTGTTCTGGTCATTAATGCACAGTAAAGTGACGACATCAGAATGTAACTATTCATAATTCTGATGTTGAATTATTATGTCTGAGATATATGCTTGCAATCTGTCATTGACAACATTATTAGACCATTTTTTTCTACTGGTAAATCAGACATTTGTCATTATCAGATTCCCTCTTGTATTATATTCAACATTACATAGAATAGAGTAGTTATAAACTGTTAAACGTTTATTCTCATGCACAGCAATCTGTGTTTGCTAAGAAAAACATATTAAATGCTTGTCATTATCATTACTCTAAAATGCGATATGATTATTTAAATGATGTGCGTGCTTTCAGTTTCATTTTCACTGTGCGGTTCATACTTCCCGTGCGACTCCCAAATGATGGCTCTGTGCCACAAACTGAATGTTATTTACAACTGTATTATTTGTTATTCACAGCCTATGCAAGTTCTGCTCACTAAAGTAGAAATCATTCACATGCGCGCACCCAGAGGTCACAGTCAGCTCACGTGTGATTTCGCGGCCGCGAATACATCATTACATGAAGACAGAAATTACATTTTTGGATGAATTGTACCTTTTAAATACAATATGTGACTCTTTCAACACCATTTGGAGGTGTCCACGATGCTGAGCAATGTATGTAAAACAACGTGAAGACTTGTGCACCCACCTTTACACTTCTCTCCTGAACTTAAAAATTTGTTTGGCAAAATTGTAGAAATGCTGGACTAAGACCGTTTAGGGGGTCAAATCGAGATCGTGATCTTTTTTACTATTAGAATATCCAGAAAACCACAAGCACTAATTCATTTGTATCTTTGTTCTACTGTGTTAATTTATTCATGTAATTTGTTTATATATTATAATAAATACACACCCTACAAAATTATAACAATGTAAAATTATGAATTCTTTCCAACAGAGTTATTTAAATCATATTGTGAAATCACATTAATATCGCAATATATATCGCAGAAAAACTAATTATAGTTTTTTCCAATATCGTGCAGCCCTACATTGAATAAAACTAATTAGCCCTGTGGAGCTGTGGTTTACATTTAATTTATAACAGCTAAGGGAGTTTCAAGCATTATTCTCCAAGCCATCCCTAACAAGACCCCTCAACTGTTCTAAATTCAATATAAACCACAGCTTCTTGGGGCTTACTGCTTTATTATGTTTTGTTTTGTAAATGGCTCTAACAAGCAACTTTGAGAAAACGTTTCTCGTATGATAAGGCAACATTTGTTTAGACCAGCATCTCTCCTGACTTTTCCTCTACCACTAAAGTCATCTGCAATTCAAACATTAGGCTCCTACAGCAACAAATAATGGCATTCAGGCTCTGAGAGTCATTTTAACACCCAGATGGATGCGTTCAAAGGCTTTGAGTGCACACTGTGGCATCTTCAGTACACATGCAAGATGTGTTTGTTTCTTCAGGAATGAAAGGGAAGTCTGTTCGACTGTGTTTTAGCACCTATTCTCTCCTCTCTCCAAACTGCCTGTGATCTCCCTTCAGAGGATCCTGCTTTCCACACACACACTCACGGGTTGGGTTGTTCATAATTAAATAGCTTTCTGGCACAGCGGTAAACAATGTAAGTGATTATATCTTGTTCTTGCATGCTGCACTTTTAAGCATAAAGTAAGCTACAACGTACTACACACCTACATTATCATCATGTTGGCTGCAGTAATGGCCCACAGAGGTGCTGTATGCCAGCTGTTTAGGGCTGTGTCTGCTGCAGTAGAGAGTAAAGCCTGGCATGATGCCCCACTGAGCTGTTCAATCACCACAATGCATTGGCAAGAGCTAAAATTGGGGAAGTGAGTAAATGGTAATGTGTTGAGCATACTGCAGAACAGCAGCATGGTGGGATTTTCTTAGGAATGTTTATGAAAAATAAAAAATAAAATGCAAAATGTAGGAGATGCCAGGCTAGATTGTCATTGTGGGCAATATCTTAACATAACCAAACGTGTTTACTCTAGAATTGTTTCAAACAGTTAGTTCAAAATAAGACCATTTTCATGAATACAATGATTGAATAAATAATATACCGTCTTCAATTTCTCAACTTCTTCTTCTCCCATATTTTTGTAATGTTTTCTGTTGTATAACAAGTAAATAAAAACATGCTAGCAGGTATATTACTTATAAATGAACTGAACAATGGAAATGTTCAATAGCATGTCACGCAGCAAAGACTTTAAACAAGCTGACATTTAAAAAACAGTGACAACGAAAGTCAACGGTATTGTTTCCTCACATCGCATATATCTACAAAAAATAGCTGAACAAAAGTCAAAAAATATATGAATTAACAGTCTGTCAAAGTAATACAGTATGTACTAAGCAATACAAATCAATTTTTAAAAGTGTTTTATTGATTTATGTAAAACTGAGATGTTTTTTATTAACTATATGATTACATTTAAATAAAATGTAATCATTCAAACTAGCATAATTCATTGAGACATTTTTCGTATGATGTTTTGGAAACTAGCTGCCACACTGCCATCATAATAGTGATTACACAAACTGGTGAGTAAGTTAAAAGGAAAGTTTAAATAGAAATGTTTCCCAGAGATGGGTTGCGGCTGGAAGGGCATTCGCTGCGTAAAACAAAGGCTGGATAAGTTGGCGGTTTATTCCGCTGTGGCGACCCCAGATTAATAAAGGGACTAAGCCGAAAACAAAATGAATGAATGAATTAATAAATAAATAAAAATGAAAATTATTGACTCCGCTTCTTTCTTCTATTCAATACAAAACCATCTATTCTAAAGCTGAAAACCAGTAACCATTGACCTACGCAGTATTTGTTTTCTCTATTATGGAAGCCAACAGTTACAGATTTCCTTTTATTGATCTTCTTTTGTGTTCAACAGAATAAAGAAACTCATAAAGGTTTGCACTCATTTGAGGATGAGTAAACAGTGAGTTTCCACTTGTATATACTCATCCCGGGGCCTCTAGAGATTGTGCAGAACCATTGATGTGATCAAGCAATGAGGACTTCAAGAACAACACATACGAAGAGCTAATGCCAACCATAGAGGACTTCAAACACAACTCAAACTAAGAGAGGATCCCAATCATCGAGGACTTCCAGGACAACACTTGATACACAAATACACTTAGCAAAACATGTACACATAGACATCACCTACAGTTGAAGTCAGAATTCCATGATGACAGTAAATAATATTTTACTAGATATTATTCAAGACACTTCTATACAGCTTAAAGTGACATTTAAAGGCTTAACTAGGTTAATTAGGTTAACTAGGCAGGTGAGTGTAATTAGGCAAGTTATTGTATAATGATGGTTTGTTCTGTTGACTATCGGAAAAAGTATATAGCTTAAAGGGGCTACTAATTTTGACCTTAAATGGTCTGTGAAAAATTAAAAACTGCTTTTTTTCTAGCCGAAATAAAACAAATGACATTTTCCAGAGAGAAAAATATTATCAGACATACTGTGAAAAATTCCTTGCTCTGTTAAACATGATTTGGGAAATAACTTTAAAAGAAAAATAAATTTAAAGGGGGGTAATAATTCTGACTTCAACTGTATATGCAATAAAATTGCAGGTTAACTATGTATGTAATAACTTACTTATATTTAATTTTAACTTTAACTTAATCTGATTGTAATGCAATAATGCCAACTTTTTGTAAAGGTGATTTAAAATAATAATTATTGTAAAAAGTCCTATACAAATTAACTTGAATTAAATTGAATAAATATTTCATTTTTGGGCCAAATTTTCTTTTAAGGTTACCCATATTATCCAAAATTAAGTTGAAATTTAAATAAAAAGATAATCTGGAAGCATTAGAATTTTACATCAAAAGTACATAACCTTTAAAATATTCATTTTACTATTTAAGTTGGCGTGTGTGTGGCACCGGTGGCAGTAGACGGGGAACAGAATGCCAGGCAGCAGGCAGTCGAACGCCCTCTACTGCCACTTAATAAACTACCATCAACTCGTCCCCAAGGTAAACACACACAGCCACAGACAGCCAGCCCTGGGGACTCTTGATTCTCTCTGTCTCTGCTTTCTCAATCCCATGACTGTGCAAATGGATTTAAAGCCCTGGCATAATTATGTTAACATAAAACGCATCCACAAACAAATCCTAGTGGTGTGTATGTGTATGTTTGCACATTCCTGTAAACACAGAAAGCTGGTTAAACATTATGTCTGATTTAAGTAGCGGGTAAACATTAACCCTCTTTCTTGTGTCCATCACTGGAAATTTCTGGGACACCGAAATCACAACATGAGTGAACCCTCCAAAATAATCACCCTGTAAGTCAAACAAATCATTCAAAAGTCTTTGATGTGACGTAAATGTCTCTTAATATGCTTTACCAACCTTGCAAAGCGCTTTTAAAGAGAATTCACTTCAAGTAAATGTGTGTGGTAAGGCACAAAAGAGAGAAAAATTTAAGCGATGTCTCCCAGCTTAAATCTCAGTTACTGAACAGCCTATATTTGCTAAACATCAAGTGCTACACAAATCATTTCTGATATGGTATGCAAAAACATGTATCTCACAAACAATTATTGTGAAAAATATCACATATTAGGGCGGCACGGTGGCTCAGTGGGGCCTCATCTCCTCACAGCAAGAAGGTCACTGGTTCGAGTACCAGCTACGCCAGGAGGTGTTTCTGTGTGGAGTTTGCATGTTCTCCCTATGTTGGTGTGGGTTTCCTCCAGGTGCTCCGGTTTCACCCACAATCCAAAGACATGCGGTGTAAGTTAATTGAATAAACTAAATTGGCCTTAGTGTATTAGTGTGTATGGGTGTTTCCTAGTACTGGGTTGTGTTATATGTGAATCAATCACATATTACAATATTAAAAATGCCTTAAAAATTCAAAAAGCAACCTTGGCCTCTGGCAACTTGATGTTAATAGTTTATTGAAGGCACATTTATTGACATATTTAGAAATTTGAAATAATCTATTGCCTGGGTTGGTCACTGAATTATGATACTAAATCTATGTGACATACTGCAAAAACGTTTTCAGTTACTTTAGCTTTAAGGCAAATGTCCATTGTCGCTGTAATGTGGTTTCTATAGGAACTTAACGGAACAAGATGTAATACATTCTGAAGCCTTCAGATCTGAACCGCACTTGTAATGCCTATCTGAAACATTACGTTTTAGAACAAGAGCAGAAAAGTGTTTTGATTATGCTACAACAGTAATCTTTCATCCTCAAAGAAGCTCATGTAAAATGAGTTGCAATAACAGCTCAGAAAATGCAAAAAACTAAATGCATATATTGTAAGTTAAAAAAGATATAGCCTGAATGAGTTGGAAAGAGAATGCTGAGAGAAGGAGGCTCAGGCTATTATGATTGCGTTAGGCAAATTTATAGCTATGCGTTCAAGTCATATAGTCAAGTCATTCTGCATATACAAAAGTGCATTCAAATCGCATACCCTTCACCATACCTATACATCGACCCTGATGTGCACCTCTTCAAAATATGCGTTGGCGACGCAAAACTGCAAGATCTGTGATTGGTCAATTTTTAGTAGCAATGACGAGACTGGGCAGGGCTAAGAGCCATGTGAGTGAGGCCGGTGGCATGAGTGGTTAACAAGTGTTGAGTTACGCAAAGCAGCTGTTTACTTTATTATTAATGTTGTTGAATGTACATTGGTTCCCGCCTTTATTTTTTGAATCTTTCCAGACTTTGACCCAATTTGTTCCAAAAGCAAAAGACGAAGGCTAAAAGATGATCCTTTATTTGATCCTTTGTTTGTGTATGTTAGTGTGAAACTGAAGCGACTGGTTAACAAGTATTATTTTTAAAATACTATTGCTGTTGTTGTTGAATAAATGTGATTTTTAGCGACTTATACAGTATCGTTGTATGCATTTCTGGCATTAACTGAAACCACTGGCAAAAAACTCAAACCCCACTGGATATTACGCTGTAAAAAATTTAACTTGTCCAAATCCAAGTTGTTAACTCAGTTTAAAATTGTTAGGTGGACATATTTTTAAGCTCAGAGTTGAATTTACTCATAAAAATGATTCAACTGCATGTTTGGAACTGTTTGTTCAATGAAAGTAAAAAATTCAGTTGAGGAGACTTTAAATAAAGATTTTTCTTCATATCTTCAAAAAATAAAAAGTTGAGTTAACTTAAAATTTTAAAGCAACCGGCTGCAAAGAAATTTTGAGTTTATTAAGCTTCAGTGTTTGAAGTTGTGCCAAATTTTTCCGTAAAGTATAATGACTTGTTGGCGCCAGTGTAGTGGTTAGTGCGTCGACACATGCACTTCGGTGTTCACTGTCACGATCACAAGAAGGGGAGACAGTTAGGGGTACAAAAGTAAGTCTTTATTTAACGAACTTCAGATCTGACACATAAAGATGAAGGCACAGGTGGTATCACAATGAAGGGCTGGAGATCCAGGCAGGTGAGTGAGGAATGAACATAGTCTGAGTGAGAGTATGAAAGTCACTTCCCTTAGAGGATCGGATGAAGGCTTGGTAGAGTCGTTGGGAGCACAGGAGAGCGTCCAAGACCAGAAGACGAGAAGGCTAGGGAGATCGGATGAGGTCCATGAGTGATACCCGACAGTGAGGGAGTGAATGCAGGGAGGCTTTATGGGTGATCCGGGAGTGCTTGCAGGTGTGGACTAATAGGCTGGGGATTGTTCACGGCTGTGGTGTGTAATGGTTGATGACGGGAAGTGACTTCTGGAACGAGCTGGGGATGTGACATTCACGGCGACCTGAATTCGATTCCTGCCTTGTGGTCCTGTGCCGATCCTTACCCTCTCTCTGCTCCCCATGCTTTCCTGTCAATACTCTATACTGTCCTGTCCATTAAAGGTGAAAACCCCGAAAAAATTATTATAAAAAGTATAATTGACTTAAACCAGCCTTTTTGGTCAACTTAAAAAAATATTTTGGCTCAACTTCAACCACTGAAGCTCATTCATTCATTCATTCATTTTCTTTTCGGCTTAGTCCCTTTATCAATCCGGGGTCGCCACGGCGGAATGAACCGCCAACTTATCCGGCATTTGTTTTACGCAGCGGATGCCCTTCCAGCCACAACCCATCTCTGGGAAACACATCCATACATTCTCATTCGCACACATACACTATGGACAATTTAGCTTACCCAATTCACCTGTACCGCATGTCCACGGGGAGAACATGCAAACTCCACACAGAAATGCCAACTGGCCCAACCGGGGATCGAACCAGCGACCTTCTTGCTGTGAGGCGAACGTGCTACTCACGCGCCACCGTGGCGCCCCACTGAAGCTCAATAAACTCAAAATTTCTTTGCAGCCGGTTGCTTTAAAATTTTAAGTTAACTCAACTTTTTATTTTTTACAGTGCAGCAATTTTGAAGTGTTACTAAAGAGCAACACAGACAGAATGCAGAAGTATAAATGCATACAACAGCGTAAGCTACCTGTAAGGTATGTAGTGTGGATTAAAGCGATCAGTTAACACAGAAGTATAAATCAGGTTTTTGTAACTGCTCCTCCTCTTAGACTATCAAATAGTGTTTATGCCATTTTAATTTGGTCATAGAAGCACATGCTTGATGTGTATAAAAATAGGATTCATTTTTGTGTCACATGTCCCGTAAGAACCAATAAAACTTGTTCTTACTCTTCAAGCAGAGCTGGATGAGCTGCTGTTTATCTTAACTAATCAATGTATGTGGATTAAAGAAAATGTGGATTAAACTGGTTGATTCATTCATTCATTCATTTTCTTGTCGGCTTAGTCCCTTATTAATCCAGGGTCACCACAGTGGAATGATCCGCCAACTTACGCAGCAGATGCCCTTCCAGCCGCAACCCATCTCTGGGCAACATCCATACATTCTCGTGCACACTACTGCCAGTAGTGCTACTCACTACGCCACCGTGGCGCCTATCTGGTTGATTCATTTCAATTTTATATTTTTGCATTTTTTCCCTAATATTAATTGATCTCTTTAAAAACTGACTGAAGAAATAAAATCTTCCCAAAAAAGTAGAAAAAATAGGTAATGAAGGTAGTAAAATAGGTAGTATTATATTTCTTCAGTCAGTTTTTAAAGAGATCAATTAATATTAAGGGAAAAAATGCAAAAATATAAAATTGAAATAAATCAACCAGATAGGCGTCATTTTCTTGTCATCTCAACTTACATTGGTCAAATGTTGAAGTTAAACCTTGTATAATAAAAAAACTGAGTTGAAACCTGGTTAGCTTGTTAAAATAAGTTAAAGTAACATAAAAAAACATTTGATTTAACTAAACAACTTAAGACTAACCTTTATGTGTGTTAATAAACATCAAGTAAGGGCACTCTCTTTTAAAGCACACATACAGTCAGTGATCATTAGACACGACACTTGAAATGTACATTAATATAATTAAAAGCACTTCTTTTCAAAAGAAAAATTAACACTCGTCCCTTTTGAATCCCTTAAATCTATAGTGCGCTTACAATCCTTCCGCTGTATTCAGTTTACTGGCATTTAGAACAAAAGCTTTTTCATAATGTCCCATCACAATGAGCTTTATTCCTCAGAGAGAATAAAAAATAAAGGCACATTAGTTTAAAGAGAAAAAAGTAAGATCAAGTTGGAGGACGGGATGCTGAGAAAAGAAAGCCAGGTTAGGGTTGCTTAGTAACTGCTTCTCCAGAGACTCTCAGGCTCACCGCAGCCACGTGCAGCTCTGGGCATTTATCACAGGCCGTGTGTGTAATGAGTACTCAGCAGTGGGGAAATTGGGCTGACCTCTGGGCCAAAGCTGTTAGCAGGGACTGGTAGTAAGGCCAGCGGGGTCATGGCATCCTTGTCCCACCCACTTAGTGGGCAGTTATCACAGAAGCATTAGTTTACCATTGGAGCCGTATATCCTCAGGCTCTCCATTCTGCACTGCAATGTTTGGAACACTCTCAGTTGCCAAGAAAAATGTAATAACTTTGCTTGTACACTTGCTGGAGAGGCATAACGATGGAAAATAAAAGGGGTTATTAGAGATTAAATGAGATTTGCTCCTATTCAATATTTGTTTTGATAAAGTGTTTTTACAAAACCATCCCGTTTGTTATTGCAAGTTAACTGTTCATTGTTAGTTCATGTTAGAATTAATAATACTTTTGGTTTTAATAATGTGTTAATAAATGTTTGCGGATTTAAGATTAACTTTGATTAATAAATGTTTTTATTTCTAATGTTAACACTTTAACAATTATATGATCAATACAGTAAGCCATGACAACAAATCTTTATGAATTTTATTACTTATTTAACTTATTTTCTCTCTTTTGAAAGCACCACATTTAATCCTTAATCTGGAGTACATTCTGAGACATCAGTAAAATGTGAGCAGGAATAAATGTGGGTTTCCGTTGTTCACATCATTTGATCACTTCATCCTTGTGAATTTAGCTATATGAGGTTCAGCTTGATGTTTTAAGTCAGTTTAGTGAAAATAAATTGCATGGTTATTAGATTCAACTTAAATATTTAAGGTAGCCACTAATAATTTACAGTAATAACTAATGTAATTATTAACCAGTGTTGATAAATGAAAGCTTGTTGTAATGTGTTTCTGAATTTTGCATATTAACTCTATCTAGAGTATATCAGTAAAAAAAATCCATATCAGTAAACTTCAGATATAAATATAGTTATTTAAGCATCAAAATATTAAAACCAGAAAACAGATTTTAAAGCATTTATATTATTCAGCGTAATATATACTATATATA
>CAIGQQ010034734.1:2457301-2498762 GCA_903798035.1 Danio albolineatus | reverse complement strand
GATAGATAGATAGATAGATAGATAGATAGATAGATAGATAGATAGATTGATTGATTGATTGATTGATTGATTGATTGATTGATTGATTGATAGCACCTTTTCCAAACCATAATAATTCTATGAAAAGCTAAAAGTAAATACTGATTGTCAACAAAATCTACATTTAGCAGTTTTAGAGCTTTAAAATAACCAGCACTTGCACAGATAAGCAGAAAGTGCACACACTGATGCCACCCACAGATTAGGTTGCCATGAAGCAGTGCTAGAGAAAGGGCAGCAGAAGCAGAATAGAGATGGTTTCATTACAGCTGATGTGAAGGGAACAGCTGAGGAAGCTCATATATGGCCGAGGGAGACAGGCATCTGCCAGCACGGCCTCTTTTACGACCACCAGCCACTATGAGTACGTGTGTAAGAGAAAGGGAGAAAGTAGCTGACAGGTCAGATCTTCAGCTGTGCTTGTATGTGTGTGTGTGAGCGATTGAGAGGGACGAGAGAAGAAGCGAGGTCCCCGTAACCCTGACCCTGGTTTCAGCACAACAGGAAAGGCTGTAATCTGGCTCACCTGCTTTCCTGAGCTCTAGTTGTGGTGAGGTGTGAGGTGTGGTAAATCCTACACCAGCGCTTGCGAAAACACACATTAGTTCTGGCATGCCATGTTCGCCAGGTTTAAAGCTTTCGCTATGCAAACAACTCACAATGAAAAGCGTAAATGGACGCAACTTCTGTATATATATATAGACAAGGCTGGATACTGTATGTAGATTCACATGCTTAGAAAAGAGGGGCCTAGGAGAAGCCATGAGTGGCACAATCATGACACTGTAAAATTAAGTTTAATGTTAATTAAGAGTTTAATGTTTTTATGATTGTCAATTGTCTTTCATTTATTTGCCTTTTGTATTGCATTATGGGTGCTTGATCTCTGCTCCAACAATATTTTATGTTGAAATTTTAACTATGTATTTTAACAAAGTGACTTTTATTGACATTATTTTAAAGTAGATTTTAGCAAATGAAGTAGTTTTCAGACATAAATTGTATAACAAAGAAAAAATATTACAGGCAGATTTTTTTAACTGGATTGTAATTTACATGACCAACCAAGATAGTATATTGTTTCAAAGTAAAATGTCAATAAAAAAAGTTTATAAAGTTGTCAAAGCAGAAAAAATGTTATTCAACAGTGTAAATGAAAAAATATTTTATAGTGTGGGTCTTTTTTAAATTAAATATACAGTATACACATCATGTACATGAACTCCCTCAGAAATGCCCCATGATCTTTACTATCATATGCTCTTTGAATAATACTACAACAAAAGTTAGATTTTACAGCATTTATTATTCTAAGTTGATGTCAATTTCAACTAAGCAATATAGATGAATGTTCATGTATGATGAAAAAACGGCATAGAAATAAAATTTTTTTTTTAAAGAATTACTATTTGTCAAAAGTTAATAATCAAATATTAATCATTGTTTTCAGCAATGATAATCAATCTCCTGAGCATCAAATGAGCATATTAGTCTGATTCTGAAAGATCATGGGACACAAAAGACAAATGATGATGAAACTCCAGCTTTGTCATCACAGAAACAAACTATATTTGAAAATATAATAAAAAAGTTATTTTAAACTGCAATAATATTTGCAATATTGCTGTTTACAATCAATCAATCAATCTTACCAACCTGAAGCCTCTAAATGGTATAATGTAAATTCTGTAAAATCTTGTTTTCCTATTGTGAAGTGTTACCAAAATGATATGAATTTGTTTGCGAATAACTTAACAACTATTGGAACGACTATTGGCTGATTCCTTAAACAATACCAGTATCTATCACTTGCTCATCTGTATCCATTTCCATTTGGGCTAATGGTCTGTTTAACACGCCAAAAATGTTAGAGATGCACAAAGCAAGATTGCGTAAATACATCTGTGTCTAATATCTTTATACATACATTTTGAACATATATTTAACATAGTTTAGCCATTTATTTGTATTTAACATATACCTTTAAGCGGACAACACGGTAGCTCAGTGGCTCAGTGTAAAGTTTGCATGTTCTCCCCGTGTTCGCGTGGGTGTGCTCCGTTTTCCCCCACAGTCCAAAGACAGGCAGTACAGGTGAATTGAATAAACTAAACCGGTCGTAGTGTATGTGTGTGAATGAGTGTGTATGGATGTTTCCGCTGTGCAAATCATAAGCTGGATAAATTGGTGGTTCATTCTGCTGTGGCGACTCCTGATGAATACAGGGACTAAGCCGAATGAAAAATGAATGAATGAATGAATGAATGAATAAATATCCCCTTAAGCATTTTATTAGCAAACCACCAGAATCAGCTTTTGTCATGCTAATGCTGATAGCATGACTTGTTTTAAATTGTAAATAAATAAATAAATAAATATGTCGAATCTAATTAATAATTAGAAATAAGTAGTTAATTACTAATTAATAACAAAATAACTCGCTTTCAGTTGCCAGTCATACTGGATGAATAACACTCCATTTAAACAAGAAGTGAGATCAATAAACGTTAAATGTGACAATATAGCCTGGCAATAAGGCCCAGTGTGCAAAGCTCAGGGGAGTCGTGTCATACTGCAGCTATGAGTGCTATGCGGATCTGGAATATCTCACTAAACATGTGTGGATATCGATACTTTGGTATCTTTAGTAACGTCCCAGAGCGTACTCACATAACACTTAACCAATCATTAAGCTGACCCCAGTCATGTTTCATTTCTGTACGGTCCCATTGATGCCATGTCAAGACCGAGTTCAACATATAAAAATAATATACAGTCATTTTATATGTTTGATGATTTTATGGAATGATGTCACCGTCCCTTTATCGGTCACTTCCAATCATACTAGTCACCGTAGAGTAGATTTACATCTCTTCTGGCTTGGCTAAAGGTGTAGGCCAAAAACAGGTTTAGTACAGGAATTTAGGACACAGCAATCTCCGATGTTCAAGCACTTTGATGCATCTGGGGTTACAGGGCAGCTGAATGTGAGCGAGTGTCAGATGAACCGCTGCGGCTGTTTTCTAATAGGATAAGCGGTCAAATAGTACCTTGGGAGCTTCGCAATGTGTCTTAATCTGTGGTGTTTAACACTCTAACAGGAATAGCCTATACCAACACTAAGGGTGGTCATTCGAGACCCTGGAGACTGAGAACATCAGTTGACGCAAGAAAAATACAGCGACTAATAAATCTAGCATAACAGCTCCAGCAACTCGAGCTGTGATATATCGGAGTTATTCATTTCGGAATTGCCATTTGGGAACTCCAGCGGGTCATTTGTACAACTTACTTTTAAACTTTAATAATACTAGAAGCACAAATGGTGGGAGAAGGGAGCTTTGGCCTTTTGTCGAGATGAAACCAACACAGAGATCATTTATCTTTCGGGCGAGCTCTTATTTCTCCTCTCCAAAGATTGTCTCAAATAATCAATGCCACAAACTCTGTTGTGCTGTTTATATTTAACTGGCAACACACCCTGCAGTTGCAGGGAAAATGTCAAATGTCTATCGCTTGACTGATTTTGCAGTAGCAATTTGGTGTTATTTACATTTATAAATTTTGATATCTTAAAAGTCTTTGAGTCTTAAAAATAACTCGCATACTAAATAAATATTTCTGCATGGCATAAAAATTAATATTCATTAATGCAATATTTAACATAATGGTAAAAATAAAAAAATGTCTAAAGACTTACATTTTTACATCACAATTTCATTAAATAACAACTTTATATGAATGTGATGGTCTTCTACAGACTTCCCTTCATCTTAAAGTATAAATGAATAGTAAGTGTTAAATCTGTCCAACAGTACCCCAACCCAAATACTCAGATAATAGGCTACAGGTTTTGAGACACTTCCTGTTATGTTTGCTTCATTAAAGCTTAAAAATAGCAATACTGCTTTTAGGGCTGTGCAATTAATCGCAATCGCAAACAAAATCAAAATTTAAGCATATGCAATTTCTAAATCGCAAAGGCTGCAATTTTATTTATTCATTTATTTAGATTTTTTTCACATTCTTGTGCGCATGATTTTAATATGTTAACCAATCAGAGCTGACGCAGCACACCAGGAAATTACAGCTAAGCTGAGCGGGAGAAAGATGTTAACCAATCAGAGCTCACTTAGCGCACGACGTACTTGAGCGGGAGAACCGAATAGGTGGTTTTGATTTACGTTAGTTTTTATTTATTGTTCTGACTGGAATTGAGGTTCGCTAATCTTTATTTCTTCATGTTGTCTGTTTTTAAGACAATTTATTATTATTCCAGTTTTGTTTATCAGGCAGTTAGTACTACTGTGTACAGTATGTTTTTAACTAGAGTTGACATTAGTTAATCTTAATTTATTTTATGTTGTCTGATTTAAAGACAGTTTTATTTATTAAACTTAATACTGTTATTTCATTATGAAATGTTTTGTTATGCACTTCTTGTGCACTGAGTATGTTTAGAATGTGTGTGTGTGTGTGTAGCTTGTTTGAAAAAGCAAAAACAGTTGCCAAAATCACAAATAAAATCGCAATCGCAATATCCGTTCAAAAAAAAAATCGCAATATGATTATTTTAACCATATTGTACAGCCCTACTGCTTTCTAAATAACTCACATACATACATTAAACCAGAAGTACCAAAACACTTGAAATATGATTAGCCAACAGGCTAAAATTCTATACCATGTTTACTAAATACATTGACTTAATGGTAAATATATTATTGCCTTAAAATAATTTCACAAATGCAGTTTAAATAAACAACAGTATTACCTGTAATAACACATCTGTAGCGTGCTTAGCTATCATGCTACAAGCATTCAGCCACTACTTTGCCATGTTTACTGACACTGACCTAGAAATTTACATTAAAAAAATGTGCTATCGCCTTCTAAATAAGTTCACAAATGCAGTGTATGAATGGATAGTTAATCGAATTTAGCCAACAGTATCCAAACACACCTGTAGGGTGCTTAGCTAACACGCTGCAAGTGTTCAGCCACTTCTTTGCCATGTTTACTGATGACATTGACCTATGGCTTTCACAAATGTAATCCTGGGAAACTTTAAGTAGGCAACTGAAACATAAATGTTATTCATCACATAAAGTAGCCTAGACTTAACACTTTACAGACCATGTCTGCTATTCTCATTTACACTAGCCGCACTTCAACAGCGGCAAAAGAGAGTGAATGACAGTCAGACAGACAGATGGAGGCAGCAGACGTGAGCTCCTGTCTCGAACCAAAGCGGCGCTGAAACCAGAGCCCTCGGCTTCTACTGCCTAGTTGGCCCATTACCCATAAACTACAGCCTTTCACATTTCACGTCGCTGCCACTCATTTTCCACGCTGTCTCTTTGCACTTAAGCAAGGGGAATCTAATCTTCGAAAATGCAGTGGCTAGAATAATCAAGAAGACATATGCTGAAAATAAAGTGTGTATTTTGGGGCGTGGGAGGGGTGGGCATGTGTTTGGAGTCGGCAGATGCCTGCGGACTTTACGGCCAGCTTGACTTGTTAGGAAAACTGGGTATACGCTTACACTTCCGTTGACATGACTGCGGTATCAGCGCACTGGCTTAAGTGTTGGACACCCTCTGAATGACCCTGTCAGGGTGTGCATGTTTACAGAAATGATCTGACAAACATTTGCCCAGTGCAACCTGACTGGACTGACGGTGGTACAGTGTGTTTACAGCCACCACCATTCCAATGCCCTGACAAACCAAATTTAAAAATCAAGGGAGCTACTAGATGGATACAGACAGCGCTCAAAAAAGAAACTGAAATTAGCTGCATGCTTATATTACATGTTGGTGTTTACCAATTTAGCATGTGATTCTAGTTTACGGTTCTTGCTAACGTAAGCATCACTAATGCCTATTACTTATACTTAGCGTGATTCATGTGAATGAACACCCTAACCTTACAGACATAAAACCTTTGAGACTACTATTCATTTTCATTAATGAGCACATTTCAGCTAGAAAACCAGCCATCTGTTGTTAAAAGTAAACTGGAAAAAAAAACTCAAATACGCTTAAATGAACAACACTGAAGCTAAAATACAAGTGAATACAACATGAAACAAATCAAACTGGAGAAAACTGAAACATATCAAATACATTTCTAGGTTAAAAGTCTAAATAAACTAAAGAAGACAAAACTAAAACCTTAACTGGAAAACTGAAACTAAAATGTCTCTCAGGGTTTAAAACAAAACAACATGAAAACTAAATTTATATGTTAAAAAAATACATCAAGTTTAAAACTAAATGACACCAAACAAAACTGCAGAGCTAAAGGCCTAGAAAAGAAAGATAAAATCCCTAACTTAACAACTTGCAGTTCAGTTACTCCAAAAATAAAATGCAGAAATTTATTTTTAAAAAGCACTGAAAATGAAGTAGCAAATTAATCAATTAAAAAATAAAACTTTTGACAGTGTGCTAGTAATATATCAATCTTTAATCGCAACATTAAAGTTGAACAGTTTAGCATCATTTTCAAATTACCCCATCGTGTAGTCATACATTTAATTCAAATTATGATCCATATTGTTTACAGTTGAAGAAGGTGATTTTACACATAGTATTTAGAATTGTATACATAGTCTTAATTTTTTGTTGTGTTTTGCTGATAATAATTTGAAGAGTGCAACAAACAGGAAATTGTTTAACTTTCTTACCTATGCTGCCCGTAAGAGTATTTTTCTTAAATGGATACACATTTAACCACCAACAGTATTACAATGGCATAAAGTAATATTCAATCTTAGATCATTAAAATATATTACCCACTGGTCAAGGGGGGGGCAATTATACTTTTTTTATCAGATCTGGACTCCTTTTCTTTAGTATGTAAAGGTCCCAGGATTTCAGCTACCTTTTTACAAAACCTTAAATCACCATAAACCCTGGTTCATTTATGTATTCTTTTATTATTATTATTACTTTGAGTATTTTTATTTGTTTTATATTTGGACTTCAGCATGTGCTGTGATAATTATGATGTGATGTTGAGGAATTTGCTGGTTGTGATCTGTGTTTATTGTTTTGTTTAAATAAAGGCAAAAAACAAAATAAATGTAAACAAATAACAAAACATGCTGGATCTCTTTTGCAATTACCCTGGCAGCCAAGCACAACATCCTACCAATATGACAGCAAGTTTTACACAAGCAAGCGCCACTGTGAAGTTATATCAATCTGTTTTTTTATAACTATACATTTATCCTGTTTTACATGTTTTTTAATTGTGTAATATGCAAGCAGATAAACAACTAAAGCACACAATGCTGCTATGAGCACCTCTATTGCCAATAGACAAACCACAGGTACTGTGCACACACACATATTTCTAAATGTCAAAACAAGAAAGTGTGAAGGACAAGATGAAGAAGATTAGTGTCTTTAAAGGCCTGAGGTTATCCTAATGATGCCATACATCAACCTTCGGAAAGGAACCTAGAGTCAAAGTTGTCAATGCATGAATGCCACACCATTATCATCTCCCAGTTTTAATCATTGTCCCTGTCATGTAAGTAATCAACACCATAACTTGTACCCGGAGAGATCATTCACAGTTACCTGAGAGTAATACATACACTTGTGCAAAGGCCCTCATCTGGCTTTGTAGTGCGTGCATGACTATTCAGTAGCACTGCTTTAAATGTTGTTGTGACAATGCTAAATGGTGCTTTTTATGAATGTGCTAAAACAACTTCCCCCAGTGTGGGCTGTGGCACCAAAGGCAATGATGGGTGAGAACTAACACTCCAGCACCACAAACAGTGTCAGGGCTCCTGTGATTTCCTGTGACCGCCTCCCATCTGCCCCCGCCTGTTCCTCAGAGATGTTCTCTCCACATGGAGCTGTGATTTTCACCAGCATCCTTAATCAGCTTCAAACTGGACCACCAACCCCCTATTGCAGGTCTCACCAGGCTAATAAGGTGAGGATGCCCCAAGAACATCAGGACAGTTCTCACCTCTGGAGGCATCACCTCTGCTGTTGTTATGCCTATGAGCAGCAGCTCTTACGGTTCTCCACCCCGAGTGCTTGCCCCAATCTGACCTGGTGAAGGTGGCAAGGGTGGGTTGTATTTCTGGGGTAGTGAAAGAAGAGTTGTGCTCAACACATCTACATTTACCTATTTAGCATATGCTACTATAAATCAGAGCGAGTGATAGATTAGACAGACAATATGATAGCTAGATAGCCAGCCAACCAACCAGCCAGACAAACAGACAGACAGACAGACAGACAGACAGTTAAACTAAAGTTAAAATAACTATTGAATGATATCACAACAGAAAAAAAGACGGTGTACAGGTATATAGTCTGATTTTCTGATAGTTGCATGCAGTTTGCATAAAAGCATCTGCTAAATAAAAAAGTGTAAATGATGGGACCATGTGGGCAACCTGGTCAAGTAATCGGCAGCATCTGTTAACATCCATGCAGAGATAGGAAGTAACGAATTACAAATACTTTGTTACTGTACTTATGTTGACTTTTCAGGTATCAGTACTTTACTCCACTATTTATTTGTTTTTTGACAACTTTTTACTTTTACTCCTTACATTTTTACACAAATATCTGTACTTTCTACTCCTTACATTTTTAATTCAGGCTCGTTACTTTCGTTTTCAAGTGTTTGGTGGCGCGATCTATATTATTTCTTGTATTTGCGCAATTTGAGCGCCTTTTTGATGCAGTGAGTTTTTGTCATTGCATGTCTGCGTGCTGCAGTGTGCAGCTTTTTCAACCAAGGCTATCACACACAGTATGTAGGCTAGTTTATTAAGATTACTATGTGAAAGGCAAGGATGACTACGCAGATGAGACAGAGAGAGGCGGCGAGTTTAACATGACTGATGCTAACCTGTTTACATGGTAATAAGACATATTTTGCTCGATCAGATCACAGGTACATAAGTAGAAAATGTCAGTTCAAAAATATGCCATGTAAATGCTTAATGTTTACAATCTTTTTTCCACTTCATATCTCACCGCATGGGATTTTTCTGGTCTCTCAATCTAATACTGCGAAAAAAAGCTTTTTGAAAAGATCTGTACGTTTATTTATACACAATCAAAAACTTTATTAAAACTTTATGCATTGAGATTTTTTCCCTTTACTTCCGATGAGTTTATATTTCCTAATACAGAATTTATGCTGTTCAACAGTTTTTTTTATTCATTTTTTATTGACTATATGGTTTTCCATATAGGCAGATATGGTTTTACAGATAGGCACCTTCAATTAATTTTTTAACAAATGTTTTACAACAACAAAAGTAACTCATTCATTCATTTTCTTTTCGGCTTAGTCCCTTTATTAATCTGGGGTCGCCACAGCGAAATGAACCGCCAACATATCCAGCATATGTTTTAGACAGCGGATGCCCTTCCAGCTGCAACCTATCTCTGGGAAACATCCATTCACACACATTCACACTCATACACTAGAGAAAATTTAGCCTACCCAATTCACCTATACCACATGTCCTTGGACTTGTGGGCGAAACCGGAGCACCTGGAGGAAACCCACGCGACCACGGGGAGAACATGCAAACTCCACACAGAAAGGCCAACTGACCCAGCTGGGGCTCGAACCAGCAACCTTCTTGCTGTGAGGCGAACGTGCTACTCACTACGCCCAACAACAGGTAACTACAGTATACCGGGCAATTCATGAATAAAATATAATGCAAAAGATCCTGAATTTATCAAGAGAATAATGTTTTGTAGGTTGTAGTCAGGCCTGTGTATGTAGCTTTTGGCATTGAATAAATGTATTAACTGAATTAATGTTTATCCATTAAATAAAATATCCACAATACCCTGGAAAAAATACTAAAATAATGGGTTATGAGAGCTGCTAATGCAAAAAAAAAAACAAAAAAAAAAACATTTGTAGTCAAATACGAAAAGTATGTATTTCAGCAAAAGAAAATATATTTTCAATATATTTAATGAAAAAAAATTATATATATTTAGGACAAAATTCAGTTTAAAATGTAAGACATTATTTATAAACATATACAGAATTATTTTTAGAGTGTATGAATATGAATGGCAGCTGTTGTTTTTTTATCTAAAAGCCGCAAAACTACATGCTGAACACTGAGTTTGCATCAGGATGATGATACATGGGCCGACTTTTTAGAGCAATGTTGGTGCCATATTGCAGGGTGTGATGCTGCTTGCCTACTTTCAACAAACAAGTTATTTTATACTAAGGTATCAACAGGATGTGAGGTTACCTACCTATCCTCACTCACAATCCTTTACCTTAGTCCCTAATTTACCAGGGGTCGCCACAGCGGCATATGTTTTATGCAGCGGATGCCCTTCCAGCCACAACCCAGTACTGGGAAACACCCATACACTCTTGCATTAACACATGCACTTATACACGAGGGCCAATTTTGTTTATCTATTCACCCATACTGCACTTTTATCATAGTCGTTTTAAATATGAGTATCTGTCCAATTCAGCATTATGAACTAACAACAGAGACATGGATGTTCAGTTAGCAAACAAACCAATGCATTAGAATAACAGCAACAATTATTAAAGCAAGCAACACATTCAGGATGACTCATACAGTTCTATTGTTAAGTCATGTTACCTTAGCACTTCAGTATATTGTATGCAAAAATTTCCACTGTGAGCTGCCCCGAAATGAAGAAAGAGTTATTCCAAATACTTAATATTCAAAAGTCATTACCAAGTACTGCACTGTTTACAGTCATATATAAGTACTTTTTTTGACATGTTAAGGCAATACAATCTCACTGCAATTCATAACTTTCGATTAAGTGGCTAATTTGTATTAATTGTATGATCTCATTAGTACATTTTAGTATGATTTAATGAGGGGTAGGGTTAGGGGTGGGGTCAAATTACAAATACTTTGTTACTGTACTTATGTTGACTTTTCAGGTATCAGTACTTTACTCCACTATTTATTTGTTTTTTGACAACTTTTTACTTTTACTCCTTACATTTTTACACAAATAGCTGTACTTTCTACTCCTTACATTTTTAATTCAGGCTCGTTACTTTCGTTTTCAAGTGTTTGGTGGCGCGATCTATATTATTTCTTGTTTTTGCGCAATTTGAGCGCCTTTTTGATGCAGTGAGTTTTTGTCATTGCATGTCTGCGTGCTGCAGTGTGCAGCTTTTTTAACCAAGGCTATCACACACAGTATGTAGGCTAGTTTATTAAGATTACTATGAGAAAGGCAAGGATGACTACGCAGATGAGACAGAGAGAGACGGCGAGTTTAACATGACTGATGCTAACCTGTTTACATGGTAATAAGACATATTTTGCTCGATCAGATCACAGTTACATAAGAGTAGCAAATGCCAGTTCAAAAATATGCCATGCAAATGCTTAATGTTCACTATAAATGCTTAATGTTTAATGTTTACTATCTAAGTCATATATAGGGTGACTTCAGGTCATTTGGGACACTTTTTCCTTTTGAGATTACCAAGGAAAAGTGTCCCAATTGACCTGAAGTCACCCTAAGTACTTCTTTTGATATGTTAAGGCAATGCAATCTCACTGCAATTCATAACTTTTGATTAAGTGGCTAATTTGTATTAATTGTATGATCTCATTAGTACATTTTAGTATGATTTAATGAGGGGTAGGGTTAGGGGTGGGGTCTAGAGCCCCGCCTTCCTTTAAAAATGTATGTATTCATACAAATTAAGTTGTATGAATTTGTACAAATTATCCACTTTTCTGATTACACGTAAAATAGTCAAGGTACAGATGACAACACAGTCATCTTTTGCTGTCACTATTGGTTTGGTGTCAAAGATTTGTTGGTTATAAGAGTGCATATGAAATCTTTTAAAACTAACATAGGTAATCACAAAAAGTTTGCATTAAAATGCAGAAATGTAAGTTTTGATCAAATAAACAGAACTTCCCATCACCATACTTGTAGGATATGGCTTTATTTGTTTGTTTGTTTGTTTGTTTTCATTTTGAGTTATGCACACATACTGAATGTATCCCTCATAAGCATATTGCAGACCTTTCTGTCTGCTTCTGTATGAAATCAGTGTGTACATTTTGCAGAAATTATTCACTATGTCCCTGCGGGGAGTGCACAAAGTTATAAGAAAACACCAAGAAGGGTCAACTGGTTAAAATGCAATGCACTCTGTACAAAATTAACCAGTTCTTTGAATTATACACTATTTTGCCAGTTCCATGTCACGCAGTCCAATTGAAATTAATTTTGAACCAAGCTCATTCGGACTAATTAACTTTTTTGCATGAAGCTTTTCAGTCTGATTGAGCTGTCAGTCTGATTACAAACAAATTATTCAGTTGCATGTAAATGTAGGCAATGTCAAAAGGTGGTTTCAGTAGGAACCTCAAGCTTATTTTTGGCTGTAGTTGTAATCATAAACCCCATATACACGTGGCATTAACATCTGCCTAGAGCAATTTGATCACGTTCTCAGCCAAGACACATTACTGGTATTAATATTTTGTTATAACATACTTCTGCTATTCTATGAAGACTATATATTTAGTTCAGTGGATGATTGACAGGCAGTCCTTCTACCATATGAAAGCATTAGTTTGTATGAGCACTTCAAATGCAAACCACTTTTTGATTGGATCACAAAACATGTTGGATTTGTTGGGTAAGTCCGTATGGAAGCCCTGCACACCCCAAAGGGTTTAGAATATCAGCAGTGAAAGTCAGCTTGACCCAAAGAACATGCAGTTCTCCATCACACCTCTCATTTGAAATCTCCTTAAAATAAAACCGTTCTGGGCACGGACACTGAGTTATAGGCACAGCTGTATGGAGACAAGGAGGAGAAAAACATGCAGCATTTCTAACAATAACACCACTGATATCTTAATATGACTGAGGAGACATTCACACCTACTGGATGCAGTTTCAGGTGGGGTGAGGAGTCAGATGGGATGAGGTGTAGGGTGCGCCTGTGCTGTTTGGGTAACACGGGGTAGAGACAGAGTCAGGTTGCACACTGTTAGCATTCCGACAAGACCTCAAACACTGTGGACTAGCGACTCAGACCTCCTCCTGAGTATCTATACATGTCCCACTGCAGTCGAGAATGGAAGGAGAAGGCATGCCAGTGTTTTTCCTGGGAGCTTGTATCAACTCTTGGAAACGTGTTGCTGAAGTATTTACACTCCTTGCATACAGCAGACTGTGATCTATGAGTCGAGACACCAAATGACTTCAAGAGGAAAAAATTACTATTATCACATACAGTTGCATACACAGTTATAACTGAGCAATGGCATACTTTTTCATAAGTGGTCTTTGTCTCTTAGACCAAGTTTACATTTAAATACATCTAGATCTTGGGTGGTGAAGGAACTGATGAGCCACCTTTAGATCAATGTGCTTAAACATGTATGTTTTTTAGATATACAGTCTGTCCAGTTAAAAGCGACAGGTTAATGCTCTATTGACATCTCCTTGTTGCCCTGTTTGGAATGGCAGGATTAGATTTTAAAAAATAAGTACTCTGACCATGTTAAAGGGATAGTTCACCCAAAAAACTTAAAAATCTGTCATCATTTATCACCTTTCATTTTCGGCAAAATAAATTAACAAACTAGTTAAATTAGAATAAAATTGCAACAGAAATTGATAGAAATATAATAAAGCAAAATGGAATAAAACAAAAAAGAAAAATAATAAAATAAATAAAACTTTACAGTACTGGTTAGCACTGTCACCTCACAACAAGAAGATCGCTGGTTGAACCAGTTGGCATTTCTGTGTGGAGTTTGCATGTTCTCCCCATCCTGGTGTGGGTTTCCTCCGGGTGCTCCGATTTCCCCAAAGTCCAAAGACATGCAGTATAAGTGAATGGGATGAACTAAACTGGCCATAGTGTATGAGTGTGAGTGCGAGAGTGTATGGGTGTTTCCCAGTATTAGGTTGCGGTTGGAGGGATAAATAAAGTTGCGAAAGCGATAACATTTATTAACTTGTTTGTCAATAATATGTTATTTCTAAATTAAAGGCATCATTTAGTGTTTTAAATATTTGTATCCAATAGTCACTCAACTTTTGACAAGCCCAGAACATATAGAAGTATATTTAAGTTTTGCGGTGTCAACTAACTCATACCACTGGCCAACTTTGAAAACAAACAACCAACTGTTCTGTGACATGTATATTAACATTAACAAATTAAAAACAAAGTATATTAAAAGTTTCACAAGTCACCTTTAAATATATCACGCATAACTATGCAAATTAATTGTGGTTAAATAAATGTAACGTCTGAAATCTAACAAATTCTTAAAAACAAAAAGTGTACTCAAACATAATTTACAGCACAACTCACACTGTCTAACTGTGCCAGAGAGGTGAGGCTTTCTCTTTGAATATAAAAAGATAATGCTGAGACACCCCTCATTGATACCTCTAACTGTGAGATAATGGATTTAGCTACCGGTAACTAAAATGGATTGAAAAATATATCGGCTCTCACTAATGACCCTGTAGTCTCCACTGCTCTATTAGGACTCATCTGGGAGTAAGAGTAATGGGGTGGCTGGTGAACTTGCCTGCCTGTTAACAGTCACTATAAAATTGTCATGTCAGCGCCTTGTGCCCTTCTTTACAGTCTCAAACCCGGTGCTATGATATGAATAGCTTTAGCTTAAAGAGAAAGAAGTCGTTTTACAGAACGTTTCAACAAAAATGCATCAATAAAGAAGGGGAGGTGGATTTTCATCTATTTTCATTTGCTGTCAGCATTAGCGTTAGCACTGTGCTCCTTCTTATATGCTTTTTATTGACCAATATTGCCAATTTAATATGACTCCATGAGGGTTAGACCCATCAGATGGACAAAATTGGATGAAATATTGCAAGGTGAAAGTATCATGGGGCATTGTGATTAATTACAATGTAGTGTTTTCTGCATACTGATGACTTTAAGAGTGTTACTCATACGCGAGCCTCTACTAATGCTGTGCTACAGTGCATTCAACAAACGTTATAGCTTTGATGTTAATCTAAAATACGTGCTTTCACAGCCACAGAATAGCTGTAGATATTTAATTTATGGAGCAATTGGAAGTTTTATCTTTTACGTTACTCTAACAACTGTCACAAAGTTCAGCGTGTTAAAGTGCATATGAACAGTGAAACAGTTTTTCTTTTATTTTTCAGGCTTCTCATCCAGACTATCAGCTGTCTTTAGCCACAATATTAGTTGCAGATGACAGAAATGAATTTTAAAAAGAGCTAAAGTGCTCAAGAAGTAATTTTGATCATAATAACGACGTGCATGAAAAGTAACATTTAGTCATTACTGTCAGGGGAGATATATATGAGAGATATATATATTAGCATTAAAGAAGCCTATTAGTAATGGATCTCATCCTTCGGGGTCAGTGCAGATGAGTAATAATCTTATGCTAATATATTCTGTGACAAAATCGTCTGATTCTAGCTTTCTGTTGAGCTGTTTTAATCTGCAATCTATTCATAGATGTAAAGACCAGACACTTGGAAGACGTTCATTAAAATTCTGGTGAAAACTGGTGAAGTTACTGTTCTTGAATAGAATTATAGACTTCATCACTGCAGAGCAAAAAGATAAAGATGTGATGACGTTGTTTTAAAGTGCCCATATCATGATCTTTTGCTTTGGAATTCTCTTGCAACAGGTTTGCATTTTTACAGCTTCTTTATTTAATGTACTGTACATGGCAGCATCACCATTTTCCCTCAGAGAATCTGAAATGGTTAATTGCAAAATTGAAACCACTCCTTTCGGAGAGCCTACAGTACTCTGCTCTGATTTGTCTAGAAACAAAACAGTAATTACCATATATAAAGTTCAGCCCTGGAGGCTTCCTCAGCACTTAATATGAACACTAACAATGGTGTCCGTTTTACAATATCAATTCAGTCTGTGTCCTCCTCATCCTTTGGAAATGAAAAAGGGATTCAATTTTGTACTAACGAACTACATAACTGGGTTAAAAAAAATTAACCCAGCTTTTAAACCCAACGGTTGGGTTTGTCTTTGGTTTGAAACATCACAGCATTGGAGTGTAGGCTAGCATTTTGCTAACTTAATCATTAGGACTGCAATTGCATTTTCCAACAAAATCACCAAAATTGTAGTGCAAATGTGACAGGTGATTGCCACAAGCATTTTCAAATATGAATGTATTCTGTGCATTCATTCAATCAACATCAACTTGTGTCAATGGTAGTTCCTAATGTTCTGGGTTAGCTACCCAAAAATTTAGCAGGAAGAAATGTATTTCCCCCGAAAGCAACAATTCCTAAAACTAAAGTTTCTCCCAGTTCCTGCAGTGAGAACAAGACAAAAAAGCAAATAATCCCACAAATACTTATTGGAGCATTTAAAAGCTAATCCGTGAAAGCCCCTGTTGTTCTTTTTTGGATAGTTTTTTTAAGCATTATGAAGATGTCTATGCGGCCAAAGTACAGTTGGACTGATTCGTGTAAGTGCAATTTGGCTACCAAGGCAACAACTTCAACCTAACAAAACAAATGTACAGATAATTGTACTGTAAAGTGGACTTTGATTCAAATGGCAACAATAAATCCCAATAAACATTTACTCAATGTCTCTCCTCAAACTTTCTTCCAGTATGGAGAGGGGAAATCTGGAAGCAATGTGGACAGACACAAAGACATTCCAGGGAACAGAGGGAGGGTGTCCTGGGTTAAAACAATGGTGACACCCACCTTAACAAACATGTGCCGTACCACAAACCGGCCTCCTCCACTTGAACAGTGTGCTTGCGAGCCCACTCGACAAATGACTGCCTCATAGGCCCTTTTGTTTTGCTAACTGGTAACTGTGGATGTGGAAAAAAGAAAAACTTGAGTAAACAAGCAGTGCTTACCATCTCAATAGGGCTGCATGGGTGTTCTTCAGCACAACAGTCTGGGCCACAAGGCAAACTATGAGAAAAGCATGGCCTGAACTCAACAGCAAACAAGCTTCAATTGTGTCTCTAAAACAGCCCACTGCATTTTGATTTCTGCTATTTGTTTACACACAGCAATAAAAAGGAATTGTCTTTGAGAATTTGAATCCATCTACAGCCACAGCTTGAGGTTATTGTTGCAGTGTCTGCACTTTTCAAAGCTTTGCTTTATTATGTGAATCCTGATCAAATACAAAGGCTCCAATTTCAATGGATACTTTAAATTACAATTAAAAAAACATGAATGCCACTGTTCTAAGAAAATAAAACAACCTTTCAATGCAAAACAACAGTATTCTAAATAATATGGATAAATGTACAGATTAAAGATAAATATTAGTGTTTTTCCTCCTAATCAACACATATTTCTTGTGGTATGCCTCAAGGTTTAATCCTTGGCCCTATTTTGGTTTTATTTTTAAGCTCCCATTGGGCTCTATGTTTAAGAAGCATAAAATTACATTTACAGTTCTGCTGATGCAAAATGTGTATTTTAGTTCAAACCTATTAAGGTTTAGAATTTCTTGTACCTGAGTAAAGAGATGTCTTTGATCCTAAATAAGTACAGAGTAAATATAATAAATAATAATAAAATAATAATATCTACAAAATGTATATAAATTTATAAAATATAAAAAATGTTATTTGCGGAACATTTAAGATGGATAAAAAAGGTAATTCCATTGTTAAAATCAAGCTATTTTCTTTTTTTTTAAGTTTTAAAACCCTTAAAAAGTCAATGCATGATTTGATTCTGTAATTCGTCACTGAACAGTAGGTAATTTTATTTCCTATGTGAGATATAAAAAATGTTTTAAGAATAAATAAATATTTTTTCAAATGTAATAAAAGTTGAAGGAGTCCAAAATAACACTGAACCAAATTCAATTTCAATGTATTAAAATGTATAGGTGAATAAAACATTAGCAAATCATTTATTGCAATTTGTTTAATCACAAACACTAACATAAACATTAGCTGAGCTCATCACTGGCCATGCTCACCTCTGAAAGGTTGAGTAAATGTATCCATGCCCTTCTCGTTCAGTTTCTGCAAAATATGATTTCACACTGGCCATTGTCTTGTCAGGCTGAGAACATTCTTTCTTTTATTAGTGTCTAGGTTTGTAACACTGCCAAATAACACTTGATTGCTCTTTAATTAAATATTAATGGCCGTCATTACATCTTCATTTATAATTAATGGCCGTTAACGACTGATATTGCACATTAATGTAATTAAACATTAGTAAAGCAGTAATGTAATTTCGCTTTCTCTAACGACTAGAGACTGGATGACTTTATACAGCAGAAGTGGACAAAATAGTGGCTGCAGTGAAATGATTGAGGCTGGTATTAAAACCGCACTGGCTTTACAAAAGGTCTGCAGGACATTAAAGCCTAATAAAAACTGACAAGTTTAGTTTGCTTTTCATCATAATGTATATTAAGTGACCAATTCGAAATGCACCATACATGTTTGCGTGTATCCACACAATTGATTTTAGAATGCCATTAAATGCAGGGAGTCCAAACTGCCCCTTCACCCCTAGATGTGTAGCTGAGCTTGTTTTGCACAGAGATGCTTTTGTGTGTTAGTGTGAGACCAGGAGACTGTTCCCTGAGGCATCAGAGGAGAACTGGCATCAATAACTCTCTTTTTTCACCCTGAGGTGGCATCAACTTTAACCCTACATCTAAGGGTGTCAGTCTAGCATTAATCTGTGTGGCGAAATTGTGGTTGTGCTGGTCAGCGCATTCCTTTTCTGTAGCTTTAACCTTTTAAGAGTGATGTGGTCTTCACATGCTATCAGAAATGTATTTTCTTATGTTTTAATTATCAGTCTGTCACATTCAGTTTTGGGGAAAGTTATTTTTAAAAGTGATATATTATAAAAGAAATACATTAAAACAATGGCACACTTTACTATATCATTCATTCATTCATTTTCTTGTCTGCTTTGTCTGCTTGTCCATTTAATAATCAGGGGTCACCACAGTGGAATGAACCGCCACAACATAACTTATCCAACATATGTTTTACGCAGCGTATGCCCTTCTAGCTGCAACCCATCACTGGAAATCATCCATACACACTCAATCACACTATACACTACGGACAATTTAGCTTACCCAATTCACCTATACCACGTCTTTGGAGCACCCGAAGGAAACCCACGCGAACACGGGGAGAACATGCAAACTTCTCACAGAAATGCCAACTGACCCAGCCAAGGCTCGAAATAGCGACCTTCTTGCTGTGAGGCGATTGTGCCGCTCACTGCACCACTGTGACGTCCCACTTTACTTTAGTAAAACAAAAAAATTGATTACATTTTATGAGTTCACTATACTTAATACTACAGTATGCTGGAGTTGTAAATGCTACAACATTTACAGTAGGCTATACCTAATACATGAAAAGCACTAATATTTTAGAATTTATCTTAACCTTTTAGTATTTAGTGTACCAATATATAAATCATACCAACATTCTTAGGATAACTAATTTGATTCATTTTTAGAAGGATCACTTGAGTGCAAAAGCACAAAAGGAACAGGGAAGACAAGACACAACTTGTGAGTCCCCATCATCTCGCTGACTGAGAGCAGACAATTGGTACATGAGCAGTATATATTTGAGAGCGCACAAGAAAATTTGCACATGAGCAGCGTACTGCATATATGAGAGCGTACAAGAAAATATGTGCATGAGCAGTGTGTATTCGTGTATTCATACTCACACTATCCGAACCATGCTCAGGCCCTTTTCCCGGATAATTTTAGAAGTGTGAGTGTGCTGAATCGGGCTCAGGCATGGTTCAGTTGGCCGGCCCTGGCCCGGTTGGAAGAGGTGTGCCTGAGCCCGGTTCTCTTGGGCTTTGGCGTGGTACGTTTGTAGTGAGAGTGCAAAGCGCGCCAAAGCCCGAAACTGAAGAGGAGACATGACTTTTGGGGACTGTTTCATATAGATTTATTAATCATTCTTACTGTTTAATGCACACTGTCGTAGATTATTAAAGACACAAACCCCTCACTGCACGACCGCTGCGCCTTTAGTAAACCTTCTAATTCCTGCAGCACGAGGACTTTATGATTGTTTATGAGTGTCAGCAGTGGCTGATCTGTTCAGGGGAATATCTGACTGTGTGTCACTGCATATCAAACGACTAAAACACTATAATCATATAAAGAAATCTCCACTGAAACCTCTGAAGCGCTTCTCTTACACTGAATAGTGCATCACCAATGACGTAAGCGTGCTCAGGCCCGAATGCAATGTGATTGCGGGCCATCGGGGTTGACGGACAAGCGTGCTTTTTTTGTACATAGTGTGAGTACGCCCTGAGAGTGCAGTGCACAAGAAGTTTTATGCATGAACAGAAGAAACCAGCATGAGAGCTGAGATTCACACAGTCGAATTACATGAATGGACTCTCGACTTGTAATACTGCACTTACACCATTTGTCATTGAAATAACGCAATATCAGTTGTTGCCTTGGTAATGTAAGTGTAATATAACAGTGATACAGTATGGAAGATGATCAGAAATTTATGGTTATACTTTTTTATGATATTTATTTTGTTTGATAACAAAAATAAACAAACAAACAAAAAACACAACTGGAACTGTACCTGACTGTTCTTACAATGCTTGGGGCACAATAGTGAAAAGCTAAAATATGTTAATTTTTAAGGAAAATAATGTATTATATATGTTTTCTTTGTGTTTTTGTGGGTGTGTGGTTTTTGTTTTTGTTTTTTTCATCTAGGCTTGGCTTAAGATTGTAATATATTACTTTGAAAACTAACTTTTCCTAACATTGTAAAAAGTATTAATTCTTTAGATTATTAACATATTTTTCACACTATGAAAAAAGTTATATGAAAAATACAAAAGAAAGTGTTATTTGGGATTTTTTTTTTCAGTTGCATTGCTGCAAAAACCTGCAAAAAGTGTACTTGTCTTGTTTTATAGTAAAAATGGCTTCTGAAAATCCTAAAACAAGATCTTTTTTTGTTTGAGAAGTTTATGGCCCAAAAAGGAAACTCAGGTATCAAAAATATCTCTCAGTATCCCAGTAATAAATGCAACTTTAGGGACTGTTTATGTCCAATTTGTGAGCAGGAAACTCACATTATTACCATAATTCAGACAGCACATGAAGGCAGCAGACTTCATTAAATGAAATTTTGATGCAAAAGAACCTGAAATAGTGTTCTCTTGCAAACCACGCTCCAATACTCTTAGTTATAATTACAATTTTTACGGTGTAGGACTGTAATGGATTCGAAAGCTTTTGGTTTACCCCGGGAGATCAAAGCTGTGAACGAGCAAAACAGGAAAGCAACGAGCAAATATTTTCCGCAAGGTAATAAAAATGAAATTTGTGCTTTAGAGCATTGGTAAGCACAGCACAGGCCTCGGCCATTAAAACACAATCACTTCTCTCCAGCGCTGTGAAAACAAATATACACGATGAGCCTACAGGGCTGCTATCCTCTGATGGCACTATGACTTCCTCTAATTAAAGCATTCTACAGCACAACAGGACACAAACAAAGGCTGCTTTTTAAAAATCTCTCATCATGTTGTATCAACTGTTTGTGGGAAGAGGGAAGCAGAAAGAGAGAGAGAGAGAAAAGGGGAACTCACACTATTTTCCTGCTCTTTGATTGAGACAGGATGAAGGTAGACGGTAAATCAAGACTGCACAGCTGCCGTTGTTTGGTGAATTTTTAACAAGAAAATTAGATCCTTAAGGGCTCCCTTAAGGTTTAGAGAAGACCCCGGTGGTGGGGTTAAAGACAAGCAGACACTAAAATTATATAAGGGAATTCTGTATGGTTCTTTCATCCTGCACCATCACAATGTCTAGTTTTGGAGGATACAACACCATTGGAAGAATGCAATTTTTATACAACTATGGAAACAAAAATGTGACCGGTTTAAAATTCTCAGTTTTGGATTTATTTATAAGGCATGGGTTATTCCAACAAGTATTCATTTCTAAACTGTTAAAGTCAGAACATTAGTATTACATTGTCAAAATGTAAAAAAACAAGATGATTTTGCAGCCCACAAATGCTCACGAATTGGAAGAATTATAATTGGCTTTATACTATCCTTCACATCGCAGTGTTTTACCAATTTTCCAATAACTTATTCATTCATTCATTCATTTTCTTTTCGGCTTAGTCCCTTTATTAATCCGGGGTCGCCACAGCGGAATGAACCGCCAACTTATCCGGCATTTGTTTTACGCAGCGGATGCCCTTCCAGCCACAACCCATCACTGGGAAACACATTCATACATTCTCATTCACACATATACACTATGGACAATTTAGCTTACCCAATTCACCTGTACCACATGTCTTTGGACTGTGGAGGAAACCCACGCAACCACGGGGAGAACATGCAAACTCCACACAGAAATGCCAACTGGCCCAACCGGGACCTGCCCCAACAGGGATCGAACCAGCGACCTTCTTGCTGTGAGGCGAACGTGCTACTCACGCGCCACCGTGGCGCCCCAATAACTTATTAATCGTTTAAATTATATCAAAGTCATCTAATGCAATTTAAATTTTATTTACGTTTTAATGAAATTTTCAATGGTTTATGCTTAAAGAAAACTTTCAAATTTGTCTACATCAAAACAAACAGCTTGGAATGTTGTGTATGGGGAAAATGCATCTTTTTGTGTTCCACAGACGATTACAAAGATTACGAATGATGTTTTGGTGAAGCAGGATAAAGGTCACCAGATTGACCTTTCATGAATACATAATCACAATACCAGAACTTATCAGATAACCTTTTATATAAGAACATAATTATGAATCTGGGAAATAAAATTAAAGAAAAGATTCTTACCTTTGCTCTAATCCAGTAGACATTCATTCAGTCTCCAGCTGATGTTAGGTAGATCAGAATTCTTCAGATGTCCATTTTTGTGAATTAACATTTGTCCCAAGGCCACATGTCACTCCTGATGAGAGATATGAACTTTATATCATTAGGAAGAAAGAGGGGGCTTTTTGGTTTACTTCGACTGCATAACATATGCCTAAAAGAGATAAAAGTCATTTAAAGCAGAATGAATTGCTCATTCAGATCAAGAGGAATGTTTTCTGTATAGACCAAACAAACACCCAGCAGTGCGTTCATTGTCATTTTGGCCTTATATGCAGTGTTGGGTGCAAATACCTACAAAGGTATTGCAAATAATTTTTTTTAGCTGATAAAGTACTGTAAGAGATTACTTTAAATTTTTAGGTCATTTAATTTCAGTTACTTAAAATATACTTGTTTAAAATACTGTGCATAAATTCAACAGTTCTGTAATAGTTCAGAGAAGTGGTGTGATTGTAAAATAATTTTTTTTGTTATAACAAGAATAAAGAAGTTTAGATTTGTCAGAGGATTGCACATCTTCAAGAAACAATGAATTGAGTAAGAAAGTAATGTCAATATAGCGTATGTAGGAAACATGATTTCATTATAGCTTTGAAACATCCTGCTTTGATACATGTTTATCATTTATCTAAATTTTTTATAAAGCTAGAAGGCCCTGACAAATTGAAAGAATTAAGAGATTTGTTTGCAATCTCTATCCTTTGATTTTAAGTTGAGTCATTAACTTAATTTCAGACAAAGTAATTATAAAGTAATGTAAAGACAATTTTAAATATGTAATTAGTAATCCAATACTTTTTTGAAGTAACTAACTCAAAACCGCTTGTACTGCTATTATGATGATCAGCAGTGTTGCACATGCAGGCTGAACACTCCCTGTCATTCACCAGAACTACAAATCCCATCATGCCCTGCAGTCACACACCAGTTTCAGTTCATCTCCTGATTACACACACACAGCTGCGGTTTATCACCACGGATTACATAGACTATACATAAACCATTCACACACACATCCAGTGCTGAGTCTTGTTTCTCTGTAGTGCACTTCTAAGTGTTTTCATTGTCTTGCCATGCTGTGTTTTTGACGCTTTGTTTATTAACTTTTTATAATTGTTTTGCAGTCTGTTGCACTGATTACTCTGGATTATCTTAATGCTTATATCTGCTCCCATATCAAACCTTGCCTGCCTGACTACTCTAATAAAAGCTGCATTTGAGTTCGACCCCTGTTATTAACCCCATCATTACATATAAGCAGGGTTTGACCTTATCTTTTATTATGACCAGCCACTGTGGCTAGTAGTTTTCCAACATTAATAGCCTTTTTTACTATTGTGTTGTGTTGCTGGGAAAATATATTTTATATGCATACAATTTGACTTTGACATGCTAAAATTTACATTTTGTGTTATGTCCACATTCCTCCTCATTCATTTCACTATTTTGTGTGTTGTGTATAAGCTTGCTCAACGAGGACAAGCAGATGGATTGTGGTTCCATAGTCCATAGTTCAACAAAAATCTTCTTAAAATAATCGACATTTAAAAAATATTGTCATGCATTTAAAATGCACAGTAGTTTGTCCAGGCTACAGGTCCCAGATCACCAGTTAACTATACAAAAAAAGGGGTGTTAATCTCCTATTAAACCAATGTTATTGTAAAGAATGATAATTAAAACATATTAACAAAAATAACTTTGAGCAAAAGTAAGCAGGCAAAAAAATAGGTAATAATGAAAGGATGATCACACTTTTCAAAGAATTATTAAAGTGAAAGCGACAACCACTGCTGCTTACAAAACATCTGGAGCTCTTGAAAGCAGCAGGACTGTGCGTTCATAAGCACAGATTTTTTCCAACCTATTTTAAAGAACCAATCGCACCAGTTGTGCTTCCTGGCATGGTTGCTTCGCACCAGGATGCAGACACTTCGCGCAAGCACTCGCACACATTACATGAGTGAGGAGAGCCTGTGACTCAGCAATCGCCTAATCATCCTCTCATTTGGAATTCACCTGCTTCTTTTGCTCGCACAAACAGTTATCAGTTAAGCTGATATTTACCAATATTAAAAAACGGTCTAAACTAATGTTCTAATCTTTGCTGATGAGCCAGCCCTGGCAATTGAAAAAAATTATTTCAACCGGCCAAAGTGGCTATAGTGGAGGTGACTGTCCAACCCGCCACAGCTAAAATCTACCCGCATTTGCTAGGTGTTAATGTCAAGCCCTGCATATAAGGTATACACTGCTGGATTAGATAGTTTGTCGAACAACCACATTTTGCTGTGAATTTGCTTACACACAGACCATTTCTTTTTTCAGCAGAGCATTGAAAAGGTTTTTTTTAGCTAAATCGCAGGTCCTTTGTGATTCATAAAATGCAAGTTCATGGCTAGATAACCTTTTAGAATGTGGAACAAATAAATAAAAGCACCTGTGGCTTCTAAAGATTCATCGTGATCATACGAAGTAAAATATTTTGGTCAGTGCACAAAACTAACATCTTTCACAACAATTTAATCCACAGCCCTAGCAAATGGACCTGAGGACCAATCCAAAAAATGTTTTGCATCACACCAACAGACTTGTTTCCCAAACATGATAATTAGTTTAGGTATGATGCCCATCGGTTTTGAAACCACGTTACGCTAGAACTGTCTGCTCTCTGATCACATTAACATAATACAGTAATGTTTCAACAAAAGTCCTTCTGTGAAGTGTATCTTCTGTGTACAACCACAGCTGCATCATGACACATACTGACCTGTTTAATCTCTCTTCAAAAGAACATTGTTTCTCTTTGTGCTTTTTTGGATACACTGACTGAAATAACTGAATTTTAACATTTATAAATTGAAATCACACGTTTTAGCGTGACCGGTCGTAAAAGCATTCAGCAATACTTTATATTTTGCTCTCAACAGATTTAATCAATTAAAAAAAACTCAAAACTGCATACTTTGCATGCTCTAAACGTTTGCTTTGGATGCTTTTAGAACTAAAGAAACTTGACTGAAAATAAATGCATTTAATTAAATACAACTCAAATAAACAATATATAAACATAAAAAATAAATATACACTATGCAAATTACATTCTCATTTTGGGTTTTTAAAGTATCCAGTTATTATTTATAAACAGCCTAAAACATTCATAATTCGTTCTTACTATTGCTTTGTTTTCATCCCAACATGCTCGCTACAGTCCTACACTGTATGTTTTTGCATTAATTGACTAATCTCATCAGTGCAATTGGCAGATTATGTATTATGCTTGCATACTTCTGGTCCTAATAATTATTTGACAAAAACAGTTGTTCTCCATATTATTTTCCATTGCCACCTTTAATTCATATGTAGGCCTAAACAAAATGTAAAAATATCTGGTAGCCTTTCAGGCAGATGCTCTTCAGTTTTTTTGTAGCTTCAATTAAAACACTAAGTGACCGAGTAAAACCCTAAGTGTAAAAAGGAATGTCTCTCCATCATTTACTTGTGAAACAATTGACCAAAATGCATCTTAATTCCAGGTATAAACAGGGCCATAGTCTTGTAGCAACAGAGTCCTGATCTCCTACAAATTAAGTTCCACGCATAACTTTGAAACAGGCTTGTTTTTTGTTTCATATTGCAAGCAGCTGCTGACAACCAATTAAAGACGAGACAAGGACGCCACTGAAATTTTGTGAAACAATTTACACAACATGCCATGCTAAGAAAAGACCCATGAAGAACACTGTGTTTCAGGATTCAGCAATTCATACTTGTGACAAATACAGTTGTTGCTGTTTATTGCCTGTCTGGGTCTGAGATAATTGCAAGAATTGATTGGATTGTGTGTGTTTGCTTTTTATTATTATTAATATTAGTAGTAGTAATAGTGATATTAACATTATTATTATTAACCACATAATTGATTGGTCAAAAAACAAAAAAATAGGCCATGCAAGGTAAACATTTATGCAAATGATGATCAGGTAATTTATTTATTTAATTACAGTTGTTATTTACAGTTGTGGTTTGTGAAAAAAAAATCAAAACCCGCCCAAAAAACACATATGATAAATTGATTTTCTTCAAAAGCACAGAAAACTTCCTTTACTAAGGATAAAAAAAAAAATTCAGTCAAATACCTCTTGAGCACAAGGTGGTACTTGGACTAAAAGATCAGACGCATATATGTAGTCATATGAGCAGTTAATCAAATTGCTTGGCTATTTTCATAATCAACGTCAACACGCGTCTATGTGAATCCCCACATGACCAATATTCAATACTAATTCAGCTGAAATATTGCTCACAGATGTATGACACATGTGACACTGCGAGGTTCTTTCCTCTGGAATGTGACTGCTTTAAATGTGATCACAAACTTTGGCTCAATGAAGACGACTCACTTAAGAGCAGATGTGCGATTGGCAGACAGTCGATACACAAAACTATTTTTCACATCTTGATGGAGAGTGATTGAGGCTTTGCACTTTAGTGTTAAAGTATTTGCTTTATTGAATCAGAGGGTTGTTGCTCTTGATCTCTCTCTTATTACACTGCATTTCAACTAATAAACTGCCAGCCATGCAGGGCAGATGTTTTTTCAACCAAAAAAAGAGGGTGCATTTCTTCTATTGTTGAATAAAGTCTTTAGTGGATTTGTGAGAAAGCAATGTAAATTCAAAACTGCAAGAATAAAATATATATAATTGTGTAACAATTAGAGTATATTATTTTTCATACACCAGTGCTTCCCACAGCTTTATAATATACTTGCAGTGGTAGCCGGATTGAAAAACACCTTTTACCCTCGGCACATGGTTACCTACAATGTTTACCTACATTACCTACAACCTACATCTTTATAAAATATGTAATATATCAACATCATCCAATAAAAAATTACAGTGAATAAGAAATAAATGGCATAAAGAAATAAAAACATCTATGGAATCAAAATCACTAAAAAGTATGACAATTAGAAGAATAAAAAGTGTAGATTTAAATAAGGCAAATGAGTTAATTAACTATTTCTAGCAGTGTACATAAATTTTGCAGCCAGTTTAGGTGTAATTTCATCCTCTCTGAGTAAATAAAAAAGTTTATCTGAGTCGTTTAGTCACACAACGAGAAGTGAAAAACGTGTAGGGCGAGACAAGATTTTCCACTGGTTAATCGATCGCGGATGTTTGACTATTGGGCGGATACAAAAAAAGTGTAGAAGCATGATAATAATCAAAAAATAAATGTCACTGAATATATTTGGGCAGCCGTGAATATACCAGGGTGGTCCGCCCAAGTAAAGTAAATTGTGGGAAGCTCTGTATACTCTTTATTATTATATGTTTTTTTTTTTTTTTTTCATTTGCTGGTGGAAAAAAGACTCCATGGATTTAATGTGATAATTTATGAAGGAAGAATGGTAAATGGTAACAGTCATCGCCAGTCAAATCCCAGCTGGCACAGGAAATCAACATGACATCAGATTGAGACTGGACATTTTGGGCAACTTAACAGAATTAAGGGAATTGACGACCCAATAAATTTTAATTGGATGAAATTTTTTTAGTCTTATACCCAGAATATGAAAATACATATAAATACATTTAGATCATTTAGAGAAGAGACTTTCAACCAGCACAACAAAAAAAAATTCTGAAGACAATCACCTACTGCACCTTTAATTTTTTATGAAGCTTTTTTTTCAAATAATATAAGACAAGCTTTTTTAAACAACACACATCAAAACATTTCACAGAAAACCATGTTAACCAAATAAAATAATCCCTACCTATACGCATACAAAAGAATGTGTTTAAGCTGAATAGTTCAAATGAAATGTGCAATTTCATTAGCGTCCTTACGAAAATACTACTTCCAGAAAATAAAATCAAGCCAAAGAACGCATCAATTACCCCCACAGAGGTTAAGACTGTGCATACAGAGCTTCTCATTAAACCAGCATTCACCTTTCTGGCCTGTCAGAACAAAGTCTCTATTTGCAGCCCACTGATTAAACCATTAGTGGGCTGCAGATTTGCAATAACTCTGCTAATCTATTCAAACTTTCTTTAGCCTGTTGCTACTCCAAATGTCTGACAGCCCGTGCAAAGGCGTATGGTAAAACACACTTCACAAAATTCCACAAAGAATAAATTCTCCTCCATAGCCTACAAAGCATTCCAAGATTCTTCGTTCGAGCCCAGCTGCTGAGATTAGAAAACACTGGATCTTTTGTGAGGTGACTCAAAATGCGTGGGTACAAATATATCAGTCGACAGAATTATCCTTCTTTTCCCTCCTTTTTTAAGGTACAAGCTAACCATCTTATTTGTTAGAACATCCTTTCCCCAGAGTTGCCATAACAAGAGTATAATGGGCATCATTGTCACATGAATTATGCTTGGACCTGTGAGTGGGTGGGTTGAACTCACCATCAGGGTGTTTTTCTGTCCGTGACAAAGAGCTTCTTAATTGTGAGCGAATACGTTTGAGGTCTGAGTCATGCCATTTAGTCTCCACTGTGCACCCCAGACCTTTGGCCATTGTGTTTGTCCATTTTAATCAAATTCTAGGCGCGCTTATGGTTAGAGCCAATGTGAAGGATAAAAGAGTCCAGGCTTGAGATGAGGATGTGTGTTGTGAAGTCATGTTTTCCAGCACATAGTAGGCTGCTGTCTGATTTAGACCATCCTTTTGTCCCCCGTTATTCAAATGGGGTTTAGTTTTAAAACGCGAGCCTGTTGTGCATAAAAGGCCGATAGAAATCTAAAAGGACAGAATATGTGACTGGTCAATAAATGTCTTGTCCTAAATCCCAGGCAAAGAATGTGGGAAATGGCCCAAGAGGCAAAAGTCTGCCACACATATAGATAGAGTTCAAATGTCTGAGGAAATGGAGATTATATTGCATTCAACACATTTTTCTAAAGGCAGAATGGCCTGAAATGAATGTCTTTATGTATCTTTTCAGACAAAGCAGTCGAAATTAACCGTTTTCACAAATTTACCTTGCACAACCGAGCCCAGCACACATGCTATCGCATCTTTACGCATACACACACGCACACACACACAGCTCCACTATCTTATTAACACTGACATCTGATGCCACGACTGGGCAAACGAAGCTCAACAATTGATGTCAGAGCCTTACAAATTAAATAAATGGGGAAACGCTATGGTGTATTACACACACTAAGTCTCCTTAATGAACAGTCACACGTTGGTGCACAAAGCGTCCTGTGCCAGACAAATCAAACATGTGCTGGCTTGAAAACAGCCACTGAGCTGCACTGCGTGGTGAGAGAGACAGATCAATGAATACATTACCTCTTATAGATTACGCGCAAGCTAAAGAAAAGTGACAATTAAATAAACGGCACTTCTTGAGAACAAGCTAGATAAAAAATAAACAGACATTTTTAATAAAAAAGGTTTTATAGTGGTATTAATTTACCAGATTTAATTTATTTCTTTGATTCTAATAAATTGTTACAAAGCAATACATTGCAATGGATATGTAATAGCAAAAGTGATTTTTAATAATAAATATGAATAAGAAATGTAATATTATTATTATTATTATCATTAATAGTATCATTCATATTTCATTATGGTCATTTTGGTGTCCTAGTTATATTCGTCAGCAAATAAAATGCCAAAATACAAGTGAAATCATCCCTATTCAGCGGGAAACAGGAACATTATAATGTATAGGGGATAGCATATATAATTAAAACTGTATTATCCTTTAAATATATTGATGACTTTGACCCATTAACAAAGATAAAATATTCTAGCATATGAAGAAATGATGATGCCAATTAATAAGAAATATTTTTCATAGTTAATGATACCTAATGTATTGGGTAATATAAACCACTTGTAAAGTGGAGCAAATGCAGAGACTCATATAAATGTCATCTGCTGTTTGAGGTGTTTATAGCTTCCTCCTTTCGAATCCTTAAAATCATTTAGATACAATACAATACACTGGGCTGCCATTTTTGTTTTCACTTTGTGCAGCCCTTTGGTCTGCAGCCAAGCACCTTAAAGGTGTTCAGTGTGCTGAGACATTATTTCCTGATCATTTTACGATCACTTATTTTGCTGTCGGAAAATGTGGCATAATAGGTGTGGATACTACGGGCTTGCTGAATGCATAACTGTAGCCAGACATCTCTTATTCTCCAAGGTGGGCTGAGCTCAGCCCTGAAAGACAGGAGAGAGAGATGGAATATCTAAAAGGGGTTAAGTGCCGAGGTTACCCATCCACGGAGCATAAAATGAAGGCTCTCACTTTGATGGACACCAGAACCCGGATCCCTGATGTCCCAAAATATTAGGTTTCTCTTCTAATAATGTTGGAAATATTGCCTACTGTCATGATTAATCTGGCCGGGTGCTGGCGCTGATTGCAGGTGACACGGTCACAGCGCAGTGCCCGTGTTAGTTTCCACACACCGTCAGCTTCACTCCCAGTTCCGGGAGAACCAGCCTGCGCAGTGATAGCAGCTCCTCGCTGCCTCTAATGGATTGTGACAGCTAAGAAGGAAACCTTTATTTTAATTCAAACAACAAAAGCCAAATAGCAAAACTTATGTACGTGCCCAACTTTTTCTACCGCACCTTTTCTATTCTTCGTTTCCATTTCTTTTCTTTTTTTTCTCTTCAGTGCATATGCAAGGGAGTGAGAAAAGCTCAGAGCCACATTATTCTCAGACACAAAATGTGGAGGTATTTGCAGATGTGGAGGACGGCACAAAAACATTTGTCGAATCAAAGGCTTGAATTATTGCACAAAGTTCAGCAAGTTTCACATGGCACTTAGAAACGCCATTGTCCCAGACAGGAACAAGGAAGCCTATTCTTCAGTGAGGGTGAAAGGCAACCTTGGCCATTCTCATAATCGAATCTGTAAGTCCCAGTGGACCATCGGGACAAGGCCTCGGGAATTCTTTGCATTGGCTATGGTCAGAATGCACTGTTTGGCCTAACAATGGCAACATTGATTTTAATGCTCAGAGAATTTTGGTTGAGCTGAGCAAACTGAGCGGGACTAAGGGGGAATACCGCTCCCCTGTCATTCCCATGAGGGCCAAGGAGGGTCATATCTGTCTCCGTCGCACCCACCCACCCCTTTTCCGTCCATCCGGCTATGATCTCATGCTGAAAGACGTTCTCTCAAACAAACATATGCAGATGCCCAGAAAATAGCGCCACTTCCTCCTTTTGCCCGTTGCCCCCTTGCTATATCACTATCAGGGCTGATATTATTTGCACAATTGCTCCTTGTTGACAGTGTATCAAGTCTGTTTTGAGAACTGATGTTACATTGATGTCCGGTTGCCATGGGGTCTTGGTTGCGGCATGAAGTCATGACCTTCCTGTTTGGCCACATAGTAACTTATTGAGTCGATACAAATTACCCTGATTCTTTATCTACCAATTTAGCTGCTGGTAGTGGGCAGGGGTCACATAGCCCCATTCATGGGACAGCTTTTGAAGTTACTGCTACCACTGTGAGACTTTAACGCTTACCCCCATGCGGTGGGATGGGAGGTGGGAGGTGTGGGGGGAGATGTTCCCAGACAATGAACACCATTGCTTCTCGCCTTCAAAACACTTACTTCAAAAGGACCTCCCTCTGCCAATCCTGAGTTTGCTCTGGTCGCCAACACTGGACATGCTTTTCCCTGTGGATATAAATGTTTTATTAGAGGTGACACCTCAGGCTGCTTTTTCCGTGCTTCAGTGCAAACCCTCAGACGGAGACACGACAGGGCACACTCAAGCACAAAATATCAATTAGAAAAACACCAAAGCGTTCATTGACACTCTGCGAAAGTGTTGCTCCTTGACTGAACAACAAATATGTGAGGAAAGAGCATCTGGGCACCTAATCAAATCAGACCTCACATCAACATGACTCCACAGCGATGACAAAAATTTTATCGGGATATCCGCTCCAAATGTCATGCCAACCCTTTGGATTTCATCTTTTGCCAAATGGTAACTTGATTCATGTGGTATGTAATATTCAAGCACTCCGAAAAATAAAATGATTTACAATAGGTATACATAATTGATTGCCTTTCAGTCTCTAATCAGCCTTCAATGAGACCACTGTGTTTCCCCAAGAAGATGGATGCTAAAACAGCCATTGAAAAGCAGATGGTGGATCCCTAACAATAAGGTTTTTGCTTCCTTTGAAAAATGATCAACTTCCTGTGCAGCACTGACAGATCATTATCAAACCTAATAATGCTCCCTAATAAAATAACTATAGACACATGAATGTATTCAAGTATAACAAGACATTTCCTTCCTTTTTAGTAATCATAAAAATAAATAATAACAACATTTCAATAAAAATGGCACACAAAGAATTAGCTTTATGCTTTTCTAAATAATAGGAGCACTGTTTTAATTTTGTTAGTATAATTTTCTGTCCAACAAAACTAAATTTCTTGTAACTACTGAGCCCATACTACAATAACGGTCAAATTAAACCACTTAATTCGCATGATTGTTGTTGGTGTGGGATGCCAGCATTAAAACACTAATGAAATTTATATTGCAAAGCAGCAGATAAAAAAGGAATGTTCCTAATGATTCATGGGACCTTCCACAAAAGATGAATGTGTTTCCTTACATTTAGCCACCTTAACTGCATGGATTTAATTTGTTGACAATTGATACTGATCACCTTCAAATGGCTTTTAATTGATATCGGAGCGGAAGCAGTGAACTTTAAATAGACATTTCTAATTATTGGATTTAAAAAGAGGGGGCTTTTCGGGAAATGTTATGGCATTTGGAAAAGGATTCATGAGGCAATAAGGAGATGGCCACCCTGCAGCTAAATGACATTAAAGCCTGTTACTGCTTATACCTGAAGGGAGCAATGCCACCAGTCTCAGGAGGCGCGAGTGGGGTGCAACCTCAGGGCTGGTACTTATCTGGAGAATACATTACTTTATCCTGATAGCTAGATATTTCTGTGTCACTCATCTTGCAATTGAAATGTAGCTCATGTCTTTGCAGGAGTCAAAAGGAGGTTGAGCTGTTACTGAAGACAAATGGCGTCTGAATAAAAGGCTTTACAGATTGAGTTGTATGCCAATGTTTGCCGTTTGCTCTTATGCACTGAGAGACACGAGCGAAAGGAATAAAACAATCACACATATCTCTTGTTTTTTACATTTTAACAAAGAAAAATTGACTTCTTTTAATTCAAAGCGAAGATACTATTTTAATATTCTATTTTATTGACCCTACAAGTTTAATTAAACATTCAAAACATTGGAAAACTAATATTGAGAAGACAAAAACATTAAAATCGATTAAACTATTTGGGGGGGAAGACAAACTAACAGCTTATCACTGAATATAGGTTTTATTATGCTAAACAAAACAAAAAAATTAAATAAAAATGTTAATATAATCATTCCCTGTGCATTCTCTTCTACACGTTTTATTTCATTACCACAAATAAAACCCTTAAAACTTGGAGCACACGACAAAGATGCATGCACAACTTGACATTATGTTTAGAAAACATACATCGACAAACATCATGCTTGAGTAAAGAAAGATTTAACCAATTTTACTGATCCACACATCACTTCATACCACTACTGTAAAAATATAATTACTCAAACAGTAAAACCTAAAAGCGTTCTAGATGTGCTGTAAGAAATATCAATCAAATGACCAGAATGAACTTTTTTGGACTGAAGGCATTTAGCCCATGCACAAGTTGCAGTTATCTATGCTTGTCCGAAAACACTGATGGAATGTGATTGATGAGTGCATTGCAATTGGTTAGTTACTGTCATCATTAACTTCTGCTTAGTGTAATCCAGACACTGCTCTCCAAGCCCTCCCACGCCAATGATCTTCCATTAGAGAGCTTAAATCTCATTACCTCATTCATCCAAGCACCAACGTGCCTGCAGGGAGATAGCAAACAGCCGTGACAGTGCTCAGACGGGTCCAGACGGTGTCCCGCAAGGCTCTATCCTTGGTCCTGTGGCATTTTCAGCATGGAGCCCTGTAGGAGAAGAGGTAAACTGAATGGAAAGGGACATGGGTGGTTATGTATGGTTAAAAGGTTTGGAAGAAGTTTGGGGCACTCCTGGGGTCAGGCAGACATGGTGGGAGAAGGGTCAGAGTAGGCAATAAGCTCAGAGGTGCAAACACTGAGACCACTGTGCTTTTGGTCTTGTTCCCTCAGGTGAGGTTAGGGGCTCTGCATTTTGCTGGTGCAGCACAGGACTAAGGCTCCATGGAGAATGACTAGAGGAATGAACCTGGAGAGTTCAGAAGAGTGATAGGCACCCATGGGGATAGCAGTTCTCTAATCTTGTCAGATCTGATGAGACTTAAAGCATCACCAGCCGTTAGGGAAAAACGACATGCTCACTGCTAGTGTACCGACAGTTCAAGAAGGCATGTTTTCACATTAACTTTAAATAATGAAAGCGATTAAAAGTTTGGGTTATTCATTTTCTTTTACTTGAGAAACATTGTTCAGTATGGCCTTCATTTTTACCTCAGACAGCAGTGAGAACAGTCCCCATGTAATGTCTGTCCAGCATGCTTCATTGGCTTATAATGGAGGATCAGTGTCAAAGCAGCCAACAAGATGATTACATGCCATCGAGGCACAGCCATTCTTTAGTATCGATCCACTTCAGCTGGGAAGACAGAGGATGTAAAAATTGAGCCAGGTGCAAGCGAGAGCCAGTGAGAAAAAGATCCCATATGTGTTAATTTCTACAATGCAGGTCACTATGTAACACATATTGGCTTTGAAAACGAAATGGTTAGTTCTCCTCAAAATAAAAATTCTGTCATGATTTACTGACACTCATCTCAGTTTAAAGGTCTGAGATTTGTTCATATTTAGAAAACATATTAAGATATTTAAATAAGATCATGTCTGTTCCTCCATTGAAAATACTGTATATTCGCCCAAACCTGCTGATTCAAAAGATACATTTACATATTGCAAAGCAAATTAACTTTAAAGTGCACTGTTGATGCTTTAATCTATAAACCATATCTAGTCTTAAAATCAATAAAACTGCATGTGATTATTTAGCGATCATCAGGAATGGACGAAATGTGTAAGGACAGTATTAATTGAACATCAGCATTAAAAAGTGATTATTTTTGTTGTTGACATTTATAAGTTATTTCTTTAGCAGCAAGATCCCATCCACCAATATTAGTCAAGAGCAACTGTGTGACATCAGGTCAATACAGGAAATGATTTAATTGATTCATACTGTCTGAGAGCCAAAGATTAAGCACATTTAAAGTTCTTCCTCATTGTAGGTAAACACAAGGCAGTGCACCGATTGTCTTTTAACCAGAACCAGCCTTAGAAAAAGACAAACTCGAGTAAACTGCATGTTTCCTATGTTAATTGCAATCCCGCTAGCATAAACATTATTATACACACTGCTGAATTGTACGATGTCTCAAAACAAAAAGCTGAGTGTCCATGTGAACCGACTGAATAGCCTTTGTTGTTTACCATAAATCAATTATTTATGCCTATAGAGCTTCACAATATTTATCTTTGTGTAGCAGAAAGCTGGTGGAAAATAAATGATGTTTTTATCAAAGGCAACAAATGTTTAAACTGGGCTTTTGAATGATAGTCTCCACTTTGCAAAGGAGGTGTTGGTACACACTGATTACTGTATGAAACATCAAACACAGACACTCAGAAACTAACGTCTTACAGCTGACAGGAAAACAGAAAAGTTTGCAGAGATATTTGACAAAAGAAATTTTTCATTTGTAGCCTGAAATATATTCCAAGGCATGGTTGTGATTTTTTTTTTCTTGCCTTGCAACATCAAGAAATATAAAAATGGAAAATGTAGAAATTCATTTTTTTGTTGTTGTTGTTTATGGTAATCAATTAATGTTTTTTTCCCCTCAAAGTTTGTAGGAATTTATTCTACTCCCAGGGATGTATCGATAAGCACTGCTAATCATTATCATTATCCTCTGCTCCTTGAGCATTAAGTCCTCAAGGGGTGTTGTGTTATCCTCATCTGTTCAGGAGTGCAAGTTGGGCGAAAGAAATTAGACTCGGAAGGCCTCTCAAAAGCAGTTGTCATGAAAATGAAGTGCTTGAGATGTAGCCATCAATTGAAATCCAGCATTAGGGATCACACATAGCATAAAAAAGAAAAAAATCAGCACTTGTGGACTGAAAAGATCTACAATTATTTTAAAAATGGCAGTAATGTCATGTTTATATACTGTTAAGAATATACATAAAACTAAAAAATGTTGGTCATCTAATATCTTCAGGAATAGAAAGATAATGCATTTAAATTCAAAGAGTTATTGCATAAACAAAAATGACAAACTACATTTCAACTAAATTGTATATTTTCATATTTATTTATATTGAAATTTTATTTAATATTTTTTACTGAAAATATTAATTTAGCTGTACTGATTTTTGGATTGTCTTAAGTTTTTTCATTAGATTAGTTCCAGTTTTGGCTTTAGTACTCATTTAATATATATGCACAAATATATTACTGTAAAACATCCTATAGAATATATATATAATGTTTGATTAAATGTTTAATTTTTATATATATGTTTTTGGTTGCTGAGAAACACCAATGCAAAATCTAAATCAATTTTAAATGTGTATTTTTAATATATTTTGCTTTACAGACCCGTTTACCTAAACATCTTTGAAACTAAATAGAAATACATATATTGATGCATGATGTATTTAGGTTCAGTCATTTCAAATTTTATTGCCATTAAAGTGAAATTATTAACATAAACATGCATAAACAAAGCCTGACAAAATAATAAAACTTCAGATATATTTACCACATTATTTAAAAAAGAAAAAATCAATCAAACCAAAAAAATTGTATAATATAAATATTAATAATACAGATACAAATAAAGCATACTGTATATATTAATATTATCAATAATAAGAGGTGCATAAAATGACTGATAGTTTTGTTTTATCAACATATCATTGGAAACAATTACAATAATTAATTGAACTCACATACTTGTAAAAATGTACTGAAATCCTTTATATAATTATTACATTTAGATTTCACATTAGGCATCAATGTGGCGCAGTGAGTAGCACGATCGCCTGACAGCAAGAAGGTCGCTGGTTTGAGCCTCTGCTGGGTCAGTTGACATTTCTGTGCGGAGTTTGCATGTTCTCCCCGTGTGCTCCGCTTTTCCCACAACTCCAGAGACATGCGGTATTGGTGAATTTGGTAAGTTAAATTGTCTGTAGTGTATGTGTGTGAATGAGTGTGTGTGGATGTTTCCCATTGATCGGTTGCAGCTGGAAGGGCATCTGCTGTGTAAAACATATGCTGGACAAATTGGCGGTACATTCCTCTGTGGCGACCCCAGATTAATAAAAGGACTGAGTCGAAAATGAATGAATGAATTGCATTTACATCATATTATTTAGCTTCATGAAACTGATATTTTAATAGCGCGCACACACACACACATATACTATATTTATCATATTTGTGACAATATAACACAATTTGATCAGACTGCATTCAAATTTCAAACAATGTACCAACAAACGAATACACAATAATCTTCTGAACAAATAAATGCAAATATACTACTATTCTAAACAATAAAAGCTATAGTAAAAGGTGCCTAATGTATTTATACCTCACACACACACACACAAATGCACACACACACAGACGCACACACAAAAACTGAATAACAATGATTGATAATGTGCAATGTAAGAAAATAAGCCTGAATATTAACTAAACGTTATTTTACCACCCAAACGAGCATTTTGCATTGCGATTCAAAAACCCTTGGAGAACAAAGGCAATGAAAACAAAAGCCTACAAAAAAATCAACCTAGAATGAAACCTGTCCCTGTCCACCAGTATGTCAGCAATTTTTTTTTATTTTTGCACTCACACCACATGCCCCTCTCGCCCCAATGCTTAAAAAGAGCATGTCTCCCCTTTTTTCCCGAGCATTTAAAAATGTCCATCCCCGACACAGCGTCTCGCCGGCTGACTGTTGCTCTGCGTGACACATGTCCTTATGCTGGTTCACATGTCGCCCATTAATAAACAAATGAGGGCTCGCCCAGGAGGTCGAGAAGCTCAGCTGGCCCATTTGTGACGGGACCAGGGGACAAGAGGACGAATCTGGGGAGGGGAGCATGTCTGTCATCCTCTCCTAACCTTGTCTTTGTCAGAAGCGGGACAGTCAGAACACGCTCTCATCCCTCACTCCAAACCCTCAGCGGCTGATTAGTGTGAGTGACAAAGTGGAGCAGCAAGTCCACTCAGCTCTTCATAATAAATCTATCAGCGGGGTAATAGAATTCCATCAATCCCCCCTTCCACTCGTCCGCCCCGCGGGGTCAGTCTCTCGAGCCTCTCCCTTGGGACTGTACAACTGTTATTATTCAATTACACTCTTTTCTTCCCAGTTAAAAGACCATGATATCATTATCACTTAATGAATATATATAATTGGATCTGGGGACGCTTGCCTTTCCAACTAATGAATAATGTCCACGATTCATTTTGTCCTGCTATGAGGCTCTTCTGAGCATCTATTACTCGACTTCTCACTGAAAATGATGATGACAAAGGGAATTTGGAATTAGCTTCAGTGTTCATTCAATGCTTAGTTAAACACAAAGGATAATAAAAGTGGAATCTGAGGGCCAAAGCTCCGGGCTCCCTGCCATCACGCAGATTCACTCAAACGCTTCTTTAGTGTGACAGTGATGTCATCGGAAATTGAAAACGGTGGGCCGTTTTTGGAATAAACTGGAAATGAGGTGTTTGGCTGCTGAGAAATGCAATTTGAAAGAAAAAAAAACATTAAATCTATTTTGGTCTTGTTTTATCAATGTATCAGTGTAAACATCATCATTACTCATTTAAGTATGTTTACATAAAGCACGCATTTCTATGTGATTCTACATTGATATAATAGATATATGATACTACATTGACTAACATTATCTAGTGATATTTTTCAAATTTCCAATTTATTTTAGTTTAAATAATTTTATTTTAGTGTTTTTTATATATTTTTATATATTTATCATTTTTGGCATGTCTTTATGATTATAGTTTTTTTTAGCTATTTTAATTTAAATGGATTGAAAATAGGTTTATATATAAACAAACATCAATACAAAAATATTTAAAAAAAACAAACAAACAGTATTTTAGTTTTAAGTTTTATAACGCAGCATCTCTAATCATGTATTTTTGTTATAAATTCTCATAAAACCTTCATTTAAAATATTTGTTCCATGAAAAAACATATTAAATTGTTTGATTTCTTTAAAAAAACAACATTAATAATTAGGCTAGTTAAACTTTAAACCTGTACCAGTATATTATAATTCTATAAGTTCATAATAATAATAACAGTAACTCTATGACTACAGACATTTTAAGTCAATTAATTGAATTCAAATGCTTTATGAAAATGTCCTTAAATAATTCAGATAATTTCTTTACTTAAGTTAATTTTTAAGTTTCCTGAAACCTATATTTTTAATAGCACATATATTTATTGTTATAGTCCATTAGTGTTGGTGACATTAAAACACAAGTTGACCAGATTGCGTTCAAATTTCAATCAATGTAGCAACAAATGAGTCCACATTCATCTTCTGAACAAATAAATGCAAATAATCTGGACAATCAGAGTGCAGCGAATACAACAAAGGCCTGTAATGGGAATAATAATGATGGCAATAAGCCATACTGAAACATTGACTTAGCATTCACTCAGTTCATTTGTGAAGAAAAGGAGGAGGAAGAGTGACAGAGGAGAGCGAGGGACCTGGGAACAGAATAAAAGGGTCCGATTTGCCTCATAGCAGTAAAACATAGCCCTCCCATTGGTAACCAAATGCAACAGTCCCTCCCCTCCACATTGTGCGGGGTAAACGTTGCGTAGAAAGGGTTTGTGCGGATTAGCAAGCTGACCAACGTTATCAATCCTGGTTAAGGAGGCTCTGTTGACAGGCCAGGGAAACAAGGATCCAGCTGCTCCCAAAAGAGTCCATTGGGCCTCACTGAACCTTTTCTTCGCACATACACAACGTACGCCCATCCATACTGCCGGGACAAGGCCATCTCGCACCCCCCTCCCCCCATACATCACTCCAAATTAAATTTACATTAGGCCCTCCTCAATCAGGGACCCGGCGGAAAAACCTGACATCATTAGACAGAGCGCGTGGCCGCCATCCATTACAGCCCTATTATACACATGTCTTCGGATTTTAGCAAAGTTCATGCATACCTAAGTGCAAGTTTGTGTTAAAAATTAAAGACTCTTTTAGGAGGACAAAGGAGTTTCTGAACTGTTGACTTTGAGAGAGTCTTCATTACCCCACCGCCGACGGGTCAGCACCAAAAGATCCCGTCTCATTA
>CAIGQQ010034734.1:2434732-2456901 GCA_903798035.1 Danio albolineatus | reverse complement strand
ATTTTATTTTTTTTTTTAACACATTAATCAATTTAGGGAGGTTTCATTTTATTGAAAAACAACCAATATACTAAGGAAAGGATGTTGTATCTGCTTTTTATGCAAATATTTCTATAATAGTTAATTAATTTGTACTTTTTAAAGGCTATTTAATCATATTAGTGGAAAATAACGATTTTCTTAAGTGGAAAACACAACATCTCACAATAGCGCATTGTAAGTCATATTGTACTATTTCCTACATAAGTTAGGAGAGTTGGCATACACACACAGTCACTCACAAAGAAACACACTCACACACACATATACTGACACTCACTCAGACACACGTACTGTATATACACACACACACACACACACACACACACACACACACAAACACACACTCTACAGTCACACATTCACTTTCATATAAACACACACAAGCAGTCAATCTCTTATATGCACACACACACACACTTACAGACACTTTCACACCCACACTCACTCTCTCTCTCTTCTCTCTCTTTCTTTCTCTCTCTCACTCCTGCGGTCAATGACCCAGTGTGAAAGTCCCAACCAAGCTGCTCATCCACACACATCCATGAACTGCATGCCACTGAACCATTAACATACAAATGGCTTCAACTTAACACGTGATTAAGATTTCAAATGCCATCAAATGTTAAAGAACTACCAACTAAAGAATAAATAACCTTAATGGAGACCTATAACATGCGGTCTGCAATTTCCTCCCTGAACCGCTTGGTTAAAATGTCCAGGATTTAATTTCTCATCATGCAACCTATCTTTCTCCAGAGGGTCGTACAGAGCTGTCCATGACATACAACCTGTTAAAAGTGTCGTATACAGCAAGGTAAAAGTCCAAAAAGCATGAATGGAATTAAATTAAAATTATTCAAGGACATAAGGAAACTTACTATAAGGAAAAATTGTCAAACTTATTTAAAACTTAAATGTATCACACGCTTATGTAAAAAGTGTTCACACCTGACCAAAAGTTTGAATCCCGGAAGGTGTATATGGCTTGAAGCAGTGATTCCCAAAGTGAGGGTCAGGACCCCCTGGGGGTTGCAGGACAATGACAGGAGGTCTCTTGGTCATTTCCAAATGTCATATACATTTTAATAAACTATTAGAATTGCCATATTTTATCCATAACACACAGATGATAAAAATAGTAGTTAATAGTTATAAAAAGCAACAACAACCAAATGAAAAGCCATCAGCCTTTAATTTTCTTTTCATATTGGTGTGTTTACTTTAGATTACAGTTTTTTCACACTACTTACACACACAATCCTTTTTTTGTCACACAATTTCTGAAACATCTCACTCAAAATGCAAAACTACACAGCAAATCTCCAAAACCAAAAGCTACTTCTCAGCCTTGAACTTTGTATTTCAATTAAATTGCATAAAACACTTTTTTCAACACACAACTCTCTACATAAAACACAAAAGTCTAAAAAGAATCCACTTGCTTTCATTTTCCAAACACAACCAATCAAAATGCTACACTTATGCACAAGGTCGCACACACACGCTCCTCAAATGTGGAAACACTAATTTCTTAACTGATCACTAGGCCCACACGGAATCTGCGCACACAGAATTCTGCAAATTTTTAGCTCATCATTGATTTTGTTTATTTACTTGTGTAAATGTGTGTACATTTATATTTATTCAGTTTTTCAATTAATTTCAGTAATAATTTTGACTAATATGAAAATATTCATAAGATTTATTCACTATACAGTTTGTATAGTACTATTTTAGTAGTCTTTTAGTAGAGATTTTATATGAGAGACTCGCTTTGTTTACCAAATAAAGTGGATCCAATTGGATTGGCATTGTAAACATTAAATAAAACTTGAAAAGGTATTACTTTTTATTTCATATATTAAGGTTTTAGTGGTTCTGATACTCCCAAAATAATTTCAAATAAATACGCAGATTTTTAACAAAATACTCAAAATAGCAACAAATGTCCACAGATTCTGTTTGGCCCTACTGGTCACTAACCAATCACTGCTTTAGTCTAGTATAGGCCAAAGGTGATGGGACAATGGGCTGTTCTGGTCCAAAAAAAACCCTTTTTGGTTTTCTACCCATCCACAACTTGTGGTTTTTTACCTACCCCATTTCCTCCTTTTCTAAATCCTAAATTCTAAAAGAATAGAGGAATTCTTCTGAGTGTAGCGCTGTAAAGGACAACGCTTTACCAGGCAACGGATGCTTCTTCCCCCAAGACTCCCTTCACACACAATTGGGTTCTTTACTGTTTTCTAAAGAACATACTTTTGCTTTACATTATATATATATATAAAACATTTACTGTTATGAAAGACATGTTTACCAATTAATGCAAATGCTTAATTCTTTCTGACTTGTGTCTATGGCATTTTGAATGCACTTTTTAAAGGGGATGTGAGGCATTTTGCATTTTGTGTGTGCAGTTTTGGGAGTTGTGTGTAAGCGGTTGAAAAAACTGTAACAACACAGCATTAGTGTCAGATGCAGCGGATTGATTTATAGCACCAGGTTAAAACTTTCTGACACATTTATGACAATCAAATACAATAAAAAAATAAATACAGACCACAGCTGAACATTGAGAATGATCTCTGATTAGCAGTCTCCAAAATTAAGACTTGTGCTGAAAATATTGTGCCCACCAGTCTCTTTAGGTGAGGTTAATACTAAATTAAACAAATGAATAAATGACTATAAAAATTACATGATCGTTAGACCGTTGCACTTTTTTGTGTTGTCAATATGCTTGTGTTAATATCGGCCTATTGTTGTCTATGCAACGTTTGTATATTTATAACCAACTCCAAGAAGTATGGCTGTCATGAGTCACTGGCATTGTTATTTAGGGGGTTGAGGGCTGAAAACTTTTGGAACCCCTGAACAATGTAAAGGCTAAACACTGCAGGTGAATAGTGTATAAAAATAAAATAAAAATAATAATGTATTTCACTATACTTTCACAAATGAAAACAAGATATTATGTTATTAAATATGAGCTCATTTGCATACATTTCTAGCATTTCTGGTCTGCTGACTTGGAGAGAAAAATGCAGAAAACAGCTTTTGCAGTATTATAATTGGAATCTATAGACACAAACGTATAGTTGATGTGTAACTACAATATTTTAGATGTTTTCTTTACATTAGACTGAAAAAACACTTTATGAAAAGCCCAAAATCTTAAAATTGACAGGTTTAAAAGACTAAATATATTATTTTAAAAAATAATAAATGACTCTGGACCAAAAAAAAAAACACATGGGTCGTTTTTTTGGAAATAAGAGTTATATTTCATCTCAAAACTGAATAAAAAAACTACCCATTGATGTATGGTTGTGATAGGATTATATTTGTCAGATTCCACTATTTGAAAGTCTGGAATCTGAGGGTTCAGATTTACTAAATATTGAGAAATAAATTTAAAGTTGTCCAAAATAATTTCTTATCAATCCATATAACTCATGAATTAAGTTTTGACATACTTACAGAAGGGAATTTACTACATTTCTTCAAGCTTAATATTCTAATAATTTTTAATTACAGAGTATTTTTGGCTATTCCCACTAATTTAACTGTGCAACATAAGACTGGTTTTGTGATCCAGGCTCATATTTACTCTAAAAAATAATAGCAGTCTCCACATAACAACTATTCCATAGAAACACAGAGGAATGCTTTCATTGGAATGATGATAATATAGAAACATGTGAAGAGTGACAGTTTGCTGCCCACTCTATGATGGTAAACGGTGGTCATGCAGGCATTGGACGGATGACATAATGGCTCTCTTTTCATTTGGTCTTGATAAACACCAGCTCACAGTCACACGAACTGGCAGTTTATGGGAATAAGTGATGACTGAACAGTGCGGTGGATGGCTAATGACCACAGCCACTGAAGCAACGTGTACTGATTCAGCTTCTGGGGAGAAAAATAAAATCGCAAGTCAGTAGTAAATAAAATCGGCTGGAAAATAGTAATATTTTAAAAATAACTGTTTCAAACATTACATAAATAGAGAAATATATATCTAACATATGTATATAAAATAATAATAATAATAATTATTATTATTATATTATTATTATTATTCATTCACTTTCTTTTCGGCTTAATCCCCTTATTAATCTGGGGTCGCCACAGCGGAATAAACCGTCAACTTATCCAGCATATGTTTTATGCAGTGGATGCCTTTCCAGCTGCAACCCATCACTGAGAATTATTATTATTATGATTATTATTATTAATTATAAACAATATATTATAATAAACAAGTTATTATTATTAGTAGTAGTATATAATCACAAGCCAATGGGGAATAAAGTTTGAAAATAGTCATATTAGTTTAAAAAATATATAATAATATAATAATATTTTTAATAATATAAACAAACAAATGTGTTTATTAATAATATTATTTATTAATAATAATAACAACAACAATTTTATAATTATGGCACATTGTTGTTTTGTTGTTGTTATTAAGTCAGTAGTATGTAAAATCAATTGGCAAATAGTTATATTGTAATAATAATATAAAATAGTACTTGCATAGGGCGCCACGGTGGCCGAGTGGTTAGCACGTTCGCCTCACAGCAAGAAGGTCGCTGGTTCGATCCCCGGCTGGGCCAGTTGGCATTTCTGTGTGGAGTTTGCATGTTCTCCCCGTCCAAAGACATGCGGTACAGGTGAATTGGGTAAGCTAAATTGTCTGTAGTGTATGTGTGTGAATGACAATGTGTGGATGTGTTTCCCAGAGATGGGTTGTGGCTGGAAGGGCATCCGCTGCGTAAAACAAATGCCGGATTGGCGGTTGATTCCGACGGTTGGCGGTTGGCGGTTGATTCCGGCTGTTGGCGGTTAATTCCGCTGTGGCGACCCCGGATTAATAAAGGGACTAAGCCAAAAAGAAAATGAATGAGTACTTGCATAATAATAATAATAATAATAATAATAATGGTGACACGGTGGCGGAGTAGGTAGTGCTGTTGCCGCACAGCAAGAAGGTTGCTGGTTCAAACCTCGACTGGGTCAGTTGGCATTTCTGTGTGGAGTTTCATGTTCTCCCCGTGTTCGCCTGGGTTTTCCTCCGGGTGCTCTGGTTTCCCCCACAAGTCCAAAGATATGCGGTACAGGTGAGTAGGATAAATTGTCAGTAGTGTATGAGTGTGTGAATGAGAATACATGTTTCCCAGAGATGGGTTGTGGCTGGAAGGGCATCCGCTGCGTAAAACAAATGCTGGATAAGTTAGCGTTCATTCCAATGTGGCGACCCCAGATTAATAAAGGGACTAAGCTGAAAAGAAAATGAATGAATGAATAATAATAATAAAATAATAGAATGCCAAAACTTTGTCTTTTTCAGTCTTGTTTGAACAAAGTTGGAAAAAGCATAGAAATATAATTTTTTCATTATGACTTAGTTATTTGGATCAAATGTAATGTTTTACTGTATAAAAACAATCTATATCTAATAAAATAAGAACATTTATTGGTGCAAAACCAAATATTAATTTCTCAACATCAATTTTTTTTATTGTAAAGATACTTTATTTCCTATTACTTTGATTTCTTCGTTCTCTTCGTCCCTGTATAGGCCTCAGGCCGGCTACAAGGGTCAAGTCAAGCCAGGGTGAGAGAAAAGATCAGCCTTCCCATCATTTATTTTTATCTTTCTCAGATGTCACACACAACAGCTTCTGGAGAAGTAGCTACATGGATCAATATCTATTTAGTGACCTAACCCCAGTGTATGTGTATGTCAAAGCAGGCAATCTAAAGCTGTTTGAAGTATTTCATCTGGCACAGTCCTGCCCCCTGACCTGTCCAAAACACGGACCTCTCTGTCCCGAAGGCATGCTGTTCTCCAGCAATAAACAAGGCTGGGAAGTTGTTGCACACTTGTCACAATGTTGGTGGCAACCGACCACCTCTGAATCGTGTGTCTCTTTTTCCACCAGGCTCTGCCGTCTGTGCTTTTCAGAATGCTGCAGTAACACAGGCACACGGAAATACAACTTTTTAAATAAAGGTGATCCAGTGGCCCAGCTTATCCCATGTTTAGGGTAAGTTGAGCCAGGTCATCTTGATATATTTAGATGCATTAAAAACATCATTCATTCATTTTCTTTTCGGCTTAGTCCCTTTATTAATCAGGGGTCACCAAAGCAGAATGAACAGTCAACTTATCCAGTATATGTTTTACTTAGCAGATGCCCTTTCAGCTGCAACCCAACACTGGGAAACACCTATACACTCTTACATTCACACACATACACTACAGCCAATTTAGCTTATTCAATTCACCTACAGCGCATGTCTTTGGATGTGCGGGGGAAACCAGAGCACCTGGAGGAAACCCACATCAGCATGGTGAGAAAATGCCACTGACCCAGCTGGGGGTCAAACCAGTGATGTTGTTGCTGTGAGGCGATCATGCTACCCACTGCGCTGCCCTAAAAACATAATATTTAACCTTACGATAGAGAATAAACGTTAAAATATACATTATGTTCTCAATTTGAATTTTTCAAATGCACACTGTTTTGTTTTCTTATTTATTTTGAAACAGCCATAAAACATCCAGGAAAAGGTTAAACATTAAGTAAAGGTGACACTTTTCAGATAATACATTAATACTTTTCATTGTAATATGTAACATACCTCCAATAGGACTAAAGAGCATGATAAATGGAATTGTTGTATCCCAAAACGTAGTACAAAACAAAAGTTTGTACAAAGTATTTTAAAATTAATTCTCAAAGTATTTTAAAATAAAAATTGAAATCTCCATTTGTTATCAATTATCAAAGCTGTTTTCAGTAACAGACCGTAGTTTGATACATCAAGAGGACCCTTCTTTTTGCACTGTGATGAAAGATGGACACACTTAGCTGATGATTGATTATAAAGCTTGTTTGGCATGCTGTCCAGGGAGAGAGCCCCGAGCTCATAAGATCCTCGAGCCCGGGGCACCCTCCCGTTTGCAAGGCGAGAAGAGAGTTTGAGCTCAGCTAGATCTTGAGAACTCCCCTGCGGGTAGCTAATGAACGGATAGTGCTTGCTATGAGGAGATAACTATTTACTAGGAGCATGTCTATGGTGCCGATTTGGATTAGTCCATTAACTTAAAGGGCCACAAAACCCCCCAGTCTCAGCGTGGTGTTTTCACACTTCTAGTTTGGAAAAGCTCAGTAAAGTGGGTGTGTCCAGCTCTGTTTAGGAAGTAGTGTCGGGGAAGGGGAAAGAGGGAAGGTTTTGCATAAAAAAGGGAGTTTTCATTTGTGCACACGCTCATTTTCACACAGACTGTGTTTACATGGACATCAGTAATCAAATTATTTGCCAAATTATTAATTTGTTGACTTTATCTGCACTTTCTCTTTATTTTCGGATTCGCGTGATGAGCAGGGCTTCTGTCTATGTTTGGTGACTGTAGCTTTATTGCTAAATGGCTAACAGGGGTTTTATAGAGAGAATAACTGTTTTATGTGCTTAATGAAGGCTGATAAACAGCGTCGATTCGTTTGGAGCTGTGTCTGAGTCCACTAGATTATTTCAGAGGTGCACCCAGCTCTGTGAGCTCATAAACTCCTCCAGAAACTGAACCTGGATGATGGAAGCTTTCAGCGGTGCTTCTGACTGAGCCAAGCCGAGTTTGAACTGTTGTGGGCAGAATGATTTTTCCTCGGGACACCAACAACAGGCGCTACGTCATAATCACACCCTCACAAGAGCAAGCTCGCGCGGCGCGAACGTCTGCTGAAGCTCATTTTCATTTCATTTTCAAACTGAAGCGATTCGCGAGAATTGCGCGTTAAGCGCGTCAAACGCGCGGCGCCATTCGCGCGTATCGCGTTGCAGGATGCCTATTCGCGCATTTGCATTGACATAACATGTAAATCACTCGCGCTTGGTGCGTCTTCCGCGTCTGCTGTGAACGCAGCATAACAGGTACAATCTTCGAAGAAAAAAAAATCTTCGAAGCGATCATGAATATTAATGAAGTTGCGCCGCGTACTCAATAGAGCGCTCTGGTTGGTTTGAACCAAGTCTTTCTCATGAATTAATGCCGTACACTCAGAGACGTCAGAATGTTCTGGCCGGGACAGACGTCCACTCCCCACGCTGGAATATACGCAAGGATCTCATCGGCGTGACGCAGCTTCAAAAATTCGTTTCAAACCGGAAGAACGAATTTGCTCGAAATAACGCAAAAACAACCAATTTTCAATTATTAGTCAATTATATGTGTTATAATAGTGTTTATAGCAGTGTGAGACACATAAATGACTGTCAACAGCTCAAAAAATGTGTTTTGGTGTTTCGTGGCCCTTTAAGTTGCATGATTTTAGACGGTGGGAGGAAACCGGGGAACCTGGGGGAAACCCACGTGAGCATGGGGAGAACGTGTAAACTCCACACAGAAACGTCAGCTGGCTTGGTAAGGACTAGAACCAGTGACGTTCTTGCTGTGAGGCAACAGTGTTAACCACTGGGCCACCGTGCCACCCATCTAGGAAAGGAGGAGGAGTAGGGGTGGAAGGGGGGATTCTTCAAAACAAAGATGGCTGTGATATGGAACTTATGGTATACATTGTGGCTTAGGAATCGCCTGATTGCTGAATCATAAATTGAATAATGCGGGACCAGCTGCAAGCAATCATCTGCACGTGATCCTCTCGAAATTAGTTTATAAATAAACTTCACCTATACTGAGCAGGATTTATTGTTTAATTTTAGTAATTAACGAGCATAAATTAAAAAAAATTAATTGGTTTTAAAGCATTATTGTAAAAAATATTATAATAAAAATCTGAAATTGTATGTAAGAAGTTACCAAAAACAATTCAGTCGTATTGGGGCAGCACTGTGGCTCAGTAAAGCTTCAGCAAGAAGGTCGCTAGCTCGAGTGCCGGCTGGGCGAGTTGGCATTTCTGCGTGGAGTTTGCATATTCTCCCCGTGTTGCTATGGGTTTCCTTCGGGCACTCCGGTTTCCCCCACAGTCCAAAGACCTGTGCTATAGGTGAATTGGATGAGGTAAATTGGCCGTAGTGTATGAGTGTGTGCGAATGTGATCCGCATCCGCTGTGTAAATTTTTTCCGCTTTGGCGACCCCTGATAAATAAGGGACTTCACTGAAGGAAAACAAATGAATTCAGTCCTATAAAAATGTGTAAGACAAAGGGGAAAAGCCTAAAAATATTTTACAAAAGCTTTTTGACACAATAAATCTTCTTAAATTATTTTACAAAAAGTTTTTGAGTCATACATCCAATGGTTACATTTCTTACTCTATAAAAAAACAGTATCTCAAAGCACAAAGTTTCATTGCTTTATTTAAAACAATGCATTCACTGCCATATTTCTGTAGTTCTTAAAGGTCAAAACAGACCCGAATATGTTATGAGATAGAAGCAAATAAAAAAATTTTCACCTGATAATATCGCTGAATTTATTATGTTTTTAAAGGTGAGATACAATAATGCTGAGATACAAAAACAAAAGCAAAACGACGTAACAACAAACACGCAGTCCCTCCATTGGGTTTGTTTCTCTGACAGGCTAAGGTCTGAAAGAGTAAATAAGCAGACATCTACGCCAATCTTTCATTCAGCCGGCAGTCATCCATCCAGTGTGCACTTCTTAATCTGGTCCTGCTAGCACTGGGGAAACAAAGACCTTCACCAGATAAAACAAATGATCCCACTAGGAATAGGAAACAACTCACAGTCAACAGTCCCACTCGCAACACAAGTCAGTATCTTTGGGTGATTGAGCCATGTGTGTCCACATAAAATACACACACTGCACCACAAAAACAGAGAAGAACAGAGTTAGCAAATATTTATCAATTCACAGGACTCAAAAGTACTACACAGTTTGAAATTGCTGTTGCGTTGAGTTGTGGATGTAAAGTCATGATAATTGCTTTGTATTAGCAGGACGCTTTGTCTGAACGACTGATCCACAAGGACGAGCTCTGAACTTTTCAATACAAAATATGGTCACACTTGATTTTGATGGCCTGTTTGTTGAATTTAAGTTACATTGCATTTACATATCAACTTATTCTTTTTAGATTATAAATAGACTGTTAGTTTGGAGTTAGGGTTGGGGTTGGGGTAAGTTGACATGTACTTGCAAAGTTTCTTATAGTCAGTTAAATGTCTGTTGAATGTCAGTATCAACAGATATTAAGCAGGCAGTCTACTAATACTCAAATGGACCATCTAAATAAAGTGTTACCAAAACTATTCTTTAAGTATTCCAAAAGTGGTGTAAAGTAACAAACTACAAATACTCAAATTTCTGTAATTGAGTAGTTTTTCTTAGAAATTGTTTTAAAAATGTGTATTTTTACTTTCCCTTAAGTACATTTTCAGTGCAGTATCTGTAATTTTACTCCACTACTTTGCTGCAGTCACTACTTTATTATTTCCTGTCTATGGGGATTAGAAAAATCAGTCGTGTGATTCTGTCCAATCAAATTGCACATACACTCTTAAAAAAAAAGGTTCCTTGAGGTTCTATATAGAACCCTAGGGTTCTATAATTGGCCAGTAGAACCTTTTACCCAAAAAATGGTTCTATTTAGAACCCTTTGAGTGCAAAGAACCTTTTTGATTAAAATGGTTCTATAATGTGAGATTTATGACATAATTATATAGTAAAGATTATAAATAATAATAAGCTATAACACAGAGAGACAAAGCTTTTTGAGTCAAAACCTAATAAAATGACTGCTATGGTCAAAAACCTAATCAATGTATGATGTGATTTTTGTTTCATGCAGGTTTGTACATTACCATATAACTAATATTTATATATGCTTAATATTTAAATTTTTTTGACAAATTATTTTGTGAAATTAATTAAATAACCAGTTTATTCAGACTGTACAGAGTGTTGTTATGGTTTAATAAATTATTTTAAACTAATAATCATGAAAAAGCCCTCTGGTGACGTCATTCATTTGTGGACTGGTGGTGACGAGCCTGGAGAGTGACGGTTAATTTTTGAAAAGGAGAACTCCGCTTTTGCAGCTCCGTCATTCAGGTACGTTATTACTCTTTTAAAACTATAATAATGAAATATTTTGTATTACGGGGTAATGTTTCTCTTCCCTTGTCTTATATGGTGACAGACTGAATAAGGGGTAACGTTAATATGGATTAATACTGTGCTTGTAACTTTCTTATGGATTTCTGTCGTCAGCCTTCGGTTCAGGAATCTGTGTCAAGCTGGCTTTGCTCTGCTTTTTGTTCGAAATAAGTTACAGTTTCGCTTTATTTGTGCACGCTCTTTTAATGGTAACTTCATATGAGCCGATTTCCGCTTTCGTGCAGTTTTTATCTCCAACCTTGAACAAACGAGTACTTCCAGCTTGCTCGTGTGTGAGTTTAGCCCAGTTTAACTCGGGCTAAACTCTGTAAAGTAGTGTACACGCCGGCTAGTCTGCATTAAAACCTCAAGGGAACATGCCGCGCTCGCGCCCGCCCGAGTCTATGCACGCGCCCGCCCGCCCGAGTCTATGCACGCGCCCGCCCGAGTCTATGCACGCGCTATAGTAATAATTGCTAAGGGTATTATTAAAACCTTTCAAAGCCAAAACATATTTTAATAATCCATAGATTAAAGATCAGGTGTTATTTATGAAGGACATACAAACATGCAGGCTAAATGTATTGTGAAATGTTGAACCTTGTTAAATATAGGCTACATATATGTATATATTGTGCTAAATAAGTTTAAAATTCATATTTTAATGTATATCTTTCTTTTCTTCAAACAGCCTGGACACTGAACTGCATCGTAAATCTTGTGCTCGGTATGTATTATTGCTTTTAATTCTAAACAAACTGTATTAATTATTATGAAATGAATATTATAAAAGACTTTAACATTGTATTGTAACCTAGGCTGCAGGACACAAGTAGCTTTGAAGAGGAAGGATCCCAGCTTAAAGAAGGACATGCGTTACATCCATAATTGTGACACAATTATCATCAACAAGGACACCTGGTAAATATTGTATTTTATAATATGCATATGTCAGACTTGGTTGTTGTGTACTGAAATATATTTATCACAAAAATGTTCTATTACTTATTGCTGCTGTTTGTACAGTGAGAATATTAAGGTCATTGCTTATTAAAAAGTCCTGCAAAGAAAATATGTTTTAAAAGAAAGTGTAAATTTGCCTACAGGATTTGTTGCAATGTCTGCAAAACAAATTTAAAAATGAAAGGATTTCAGTGGTGAGCTCATCTATCATCTTGCAAAATGAAACAAATTAATGGGATGAAAAGGAAGTGAACTGTACTCTGAGGAACTTAACACTAGGCAAGTTCAGTTTAATACATTTGATGCCAAAGGTAGATTAATTCTGTGGTTTAAATTCATATTTACACACTCTAAAATGCTGTCTTTCTACCTCAGATTGTGATGGACCTGGAACGCGACACCAGATATTCATAAGTCAAGAACCGAATGAACACCCTTTTCCAGAGCACAGATTATGGAGGGGTTTGCAGAACTAATGGAGCAGTTTCTTCTTCTTGGAGTGCCACAGCTTGTGAGTAAACACTGTTACATTGTGTGCCAAATAGTTTTGCGTCCATGATGACTTTAAGAAACTTGTATTGCTGAAAATATGTCATTTGGAAACTTACACATGAAGTAACCAAAATGTTTTTTTGCATTTAGGATGCTGCTTAGAAAACTTGGTGAAGAACACAGAAACATCTTTAAAAGAAATGGCCCAAAAAGGGACAGAAAGAAGGAAGTGCTCCATGACAGTTTCATTGGACCAGCAGCGGAAACCGCAGAAGGTAACTACTCCCTATATTACATACTATTTGCCCCAAACACACACACACACACACACTTTAATTGTATTAATTATAACTGTAATTCTATTTGATGACTTATGTTAATTGGTTAAAAAGTACTCAACATTAAAATATTGTTTTACAGAAATCCAAAGGTCCTACACCATCCAGGATTCAGCAGCTCTCCTGATTCCACCAAGGCTTGAAGTGTCAGTATTACAATGGACAACACTCACTCGCTATTCTTCAACTTCCTCATTTATCAGAGGCACCACAGTGGAGTGAATCACCAACTAATCTGCCCTTTCCAGCCACAACCCAGCACTTGGAAACACCCATATACTCTCTCATAGATCTACACACATTCACTCACTATGGCCAATTCACCTATACCGTACACATGCTTTTGGACTGTGGGGTCAACCGGAGCACCCAGAGGAAACCCACAAGAACACTGGGAGAACTTGCAAACTCCACACAGAAATGACAACTGGCCCAGTCGGGACTCGAACCAGTGACCTGCTTGCTGTGAGGTGACAGTTCTAACCAGTGAGCCACTGTGCCACCCATGGACAAAACTATTTACCTTATAAGAGAGGCTGACTGACATGGACATGCTACAGGTTGTGAAATGGCTGTTTGCAGTGTTTTGTCTAATCATTCTGCAATGTTTTAGTAATGTTTTTTTATTAAATTATGTATAAAAATGGATGTTGTGATGACCAATACATGCAGGTACCATCAACTTTTTGAAATTGTAGTGTTATTTAATAGATGTTTTGATTGTTTGTGTATTGTTTCTATCTGCATTGTGATATATTTCTCTTCATTTTAGACATGTGTGAAAGTGAAGCACTGTATTTGTTCAAACAGTAAAAAAGCTTAGAAAAGTGAAATCATTTCAATTACATTGTAAAATGCCATTAAACTGTTAAGGTAGATCTGCTGTCCAATGCAAAGTATGCAGAGGTGCAATTTTAAATATTTTAAAAAATATTTTGTATAATGAATTGAATAAATTTAAACAATTTGAATTGTCTGGATTGGTTTTATTTTTTATTCATTAATAAGTAACAATAATTCAATAATAAAAAAAGAACCCTTAAATAGTTCTAAATAGAACCATCTAACTTGAATTCAAAGAACCATTTGGGGTTCTATTTAATGAACCCTTAAAATGGTTCTATATAGAACCTTTTTGGGGTTCCATATATGAAGCGCTCGATAGAACCGTTTTTGGTTCTATATAGAACCGTTTGTTTTAAGAGTGTAGAAGATCGCAGCAAATTGCAGTAAACTGTTTGGAAGCATTAATAGTGTCCAAGATGTTCAAAATCTTTACACGCATTGACCCGGAGACTGTTTAGATGCATGTCACTGATGAGATGATGGATGTTTACTGTATGACGACCAAAATGGCCTTAAAGCAGGCCCAGCAGGCACAAGACATCAACGTGACCCCAGGTTGACGTTGTATCCGAACGTTGTGGGGACGTTGCATTTTGTTTGGAAAGAAAATCGTGTTGACATCAGAACCCAACGTCAAAGTCCAACTTTCAACCTAAAAATCGACCAAATATCAAAGTCTAATGATGTTACAGCTTGAAGTTTTGATAATCATACCCAACTAATAAATGTCAGTATTTGAAGTTACGTTGGTTTAAGATGTTGGCTTGACATTGGATTTTTTCTAAGACAATCTAAAATCAACCAAATATCAACGTCATTTGACGTCGTTATTGGACATCAAAATAGCGTTGTCCTTAGACACTGGCTAGGCGCTGAATTTTGGTCATCTGAGATCATAACTTAACGTCTTATGTCATTGTTTGACTGCTGGGCAGTAACTAAATGCACTACAGAATGTTATGTCCACATCCACAAATTACATGTAAACGCGTCAGCTTTTTACAGTGTAATACTCACTACTCTTGGTTTACTGGTTAGGTCTACTTTGTACTCATGCTTTGAGTAATATTTACAACAGATACTTTTACTCTACTTGCGCTACATTTTTAGGCAAGTAATGGTACTTTTACTTGAGCATGTTTTTTCAGTACTTTTTCCACCATTGTATGCCAGTGATAGAGACAATATTGTTAAACCATACATTGCATATTAATAATATATGTGAAAAAAAGAACAACAGGTGACATGGAAATAGTCTTTTTGTACACTGTAAAAAATGCTGAGTTCCACACAATTTGTGTAGGGGCAACATGAAGGAATTGAGTTAACTTATCGGTTTTTACAAACGTAAGTGGATTGAACTTAAAATGATTAGGCTGTGCCAAAAAGAGCTCAAGAATTGTGTTGTTTCAGCTCATTTTTAACTAGTACTTGAACAAACATCAAACATTATTTTTTTCAGTGTAGATCATTTGACAGTTTGTAAAATGTTTGTCAGGAAAAACTTTGGGACAACGTTGTGTTTTACTTCAGATAAAATACAAAATGAAATATAGTTTTAATTTAATTGTGGTATTTGTAGTAAACATGTGGTTATAGAAGTGGTGATCAGTATGCCACAGTTACTACACTTTTACTCTAGAAATTATGTTTCTAACATGATTATACAAATTACTGCTTAAAGGGACAGTTCACCCAAAAAAGAAAATCCACTCACCATTACTTACCCTGTGTGCTTCCAAAGTTTCATACGTTTCTTTATTCTGATAAACACTAAAGGACATACTTTGAAGAAAAGAAAGCTAAAACCCTGTAACCATTGACTTCATAGTAGGAAAAACAGCTATTATGGAAGTCAATGGTTACAGGTTTCCAGCTTTCTTCAAAATATCTTTTTTAGTGTTCATCAGAAGAAAGAAAATCAAACAGGTTTGGAACAAGTAAGAGGTTAGTAAATATTGACAGAATTTTTAGTTTTGGATGAGCTGTCCCTTTAAGCAATGCTAGAAAGCACGTGCTTATATCATAAATGAACATGTTAGCATGTTTTATCACAATGCTAACAAGTTTACATAGTGTGTTGATTAACATGTTTAGTTTGTTTAACAAGTTTCTAGCATGTTTTTTCCACATCTGCAGTACGAATAAACATGCTGCTAGTATGTTTCTTGTTTTACCATTGGGGTAACCCAGATTAGCATATTCTTAGCATGTTTCCGACTTGTTTTATCACATAGCTAACATGTATTAGCATATATGTTATTGTTTTAAATAGCTTTTGATTAAAAGAATGGTTAAAGTAACATCCCATAGTCACTCAGAATTCAAAAATATATGGAAATTGAAATATAAACTGACCTGTACTTAAAAGTACAAGAGAAAATACTACAATTATACTTGAAATGATCTAAACATACAATTCTGATGCATAAATGACAGTGATAATAACTGAACTGAAAAAGAAATTATATTTTCAAATGATATTTTTAGCAAATAAAATGCATTGACTTGTTTCCATGTTTCAAAATCAGAGATCCATGACAACGTTAATTCAACATTTAATTTTTTTTTTTTTAGTCTGTTTCAATGCAAGTTGAAATGAAATGTAATGTTGATTAAACTTCTAATTGATTATAATTCACACAAACAGTTGAAGTAAGCCCTCCTCTGACTTTTTTGCTCTTTTTCAAATATTTCCCAAATGACGTATAACAGCAAGGAGTTTTTCACAGTATTTCCGAAAATATATTTTCTTCTGGAGAAAGTCTAATTTGTTTTATTCCAGCTAAAATAAAAGCAGTTTTTCATTTTTAGGTCAATAATATTAGTCCCCTTAAGCAATATTGTTGTTTTCGATTGTCTACAGAACAAAAATAATTTCTGCAAAATTGTTGCAAACAAAGTTTATTTAAACAAATAAATTTTAGTGATAGCCCGAATAAATAACGCAAAATAATTTAGTAAATCCAAGGAATCATCTTTGAATAATTTTTTTCAGTGCACTGGCATACAATGACTTGCCTAATTAATCTAATTCTTTAAATAACACTTTAAGCTGCTTGAAAAATATCAGGTAAAATATTATGTACTGGCAAAAATAAAAGAAATCAGTTATTAGAAAAGAGTTATTAAAACTATATTTCTATTAAAACTAATTTCTTTCCGTTAAACAGACAGATACAGCGGGGTCAATAATTCACTGGGGCTAATAATTTACATCAACAGTAAATAAAATAATATAATAAAATTATTCATAGTCTACTCGGGTTTCTGTCAGTTTAATGCCTGCAGTTGTCTGAGATGGCGTTTATGAATATTTGTGGTCCAGGTTTGTCATTCGTGGTATAGTGACCACTGTAACTTGCTTTCTGATCTCATCCTAATTTTAATGTGAAACTAGAGCTCAATGTCAGGCCCATGTGAGGGTGAGTAAGGGCCCTGGAAATATCAAGCAAAGAGGTGCGGCAACTACCATGAAGAAAAACAAACATCGCTAACAGACCAGATCATTTAGTGCTTTCAAATATTCTTAGGTTTTTAACTGCAGAATCGAGTTAAGGAAAGCCAAGTGTTTACATGGATAGTTCACCCCAGCATTAAAATTCTGTCATCATTTAACCTTCACTCCTTCCAAATCTGTTGGAAATTCTTTCTTCTTTTGAACACCAATACTATATTTATACATATATACATATATAGGCTAATAATTGATGGATTATTTCTGCCTGTTGAACCACTTTATGGGAAAAGCACACCTTGAAATAGTTTTTACTAGAGGAAAGACAAGATGTTCGCTATGGGAGAGTTTTTCCACAGCAAAACAAAAATGTTTTCTTGCAGTTTTCTTTTTTATGCAGTTAATATTTTCAAATAAAATCCATTATCCAATGGTATACAAATAATATCAATATTTATTTCTATTAGCCTATATATTGATTTTGATATATATATATATATATATACATATATATATATATATATATATATTGAAGATATATATGGAAGATAGTCTTGTATCCATTGACTTCAATGTTTGTATGTTTTTTTACTACTATTTACTTACTAGTACTACTGGCTATACCAGCTTCCAAAATTCTTCAAAATATCTTGTTTTGGGTCCAGGACCAAGATTTTGTTTTTTAGTTCTTTATGAAACATTGACGTTATACCAATATTTACATTTTTTTTTCACTAGAGATATGGTTTGATGCACTTCAAAACAGAAGCTAAGGGTACATTCTTTAGGTTTAGGGTATGTTCATGCTTTAGGAAACGTTCCTGCTTCTTTATTTAAATGCAGATGTTAAAACCATTAAAATTGCTAAATATGGTTACAAGGGAATTGTGAAAAATCTCAGCATTAAACCCAACTGATGACACGGTTCGGTGAGAAACAATGACACCTCTGTTCCTGTTTTTTTCACCCTGTTCACACTCTGCTAATGACCTTGTGACTCAGGCCCCGTTTACACTAGTGCGTTTTAGTTTTAAAACGGCGTTTTAGCATGAAAACGATCCGCGTCCACACTAGGGTGTCTCAACAGATCTCCCTCCACCAGAAACGTATATCACGTGACCATTCGTGCACTCTGGGCATGCGCGTTCAAGTATAAACAGGAAGCACGTGTCTCGCTCGGCATTTGGTTATTGTTAGTCAACAAACGCTGGTTGAACGATGAACGCGATGGCAAAGAAAGCAAGAGAGGTCCTTTTGAGGACAGACGACGAGGTCGAGTTGTTACTTAAAGTAACAAATGAATATAAAACATCCATGGCTATCGAAAATACAGTGTTTACAGTAAAGGCTGGTCTGCCGTCTGCCGGTGACGTTATAGCCATGTGCGCTTGACGAATAAGGAAAGGATATGCAATACCCAAAGCCCAAATCACGTAGCGAATCTCAGCAGCCACGCCTCCGTTTTCAAAGATATCCGTTTTCCCACATCCACACTGAGACGGAGCAGCAGCGTTTTAGAATTAAAACGCTCCCTCCAGCGTTTTCAAAACGCTCCGTTTTCGCACCTCGAAAACTCCGGCGTAGTGTGGACAGATGGCGTAACCGTAGCAAAACTTATGCGTTTTAAAACGAAAACGCACTAGTGTAAACGGGGCCTCAGTGATGTTTACAATAAACAAGTGTGCAACATTACCTTCCCGGATTCACACAGTTAAATGGTAAATTTCTTTCTTTAATAAATGGTTACAGTATAGCATATTTACCATTACATCAGAAACAAAAACATTACAACGTCAATTTTATCAAGAAAAGTTACACAACGATATGTTCAGCATTTGTTTTCCGTAAATTGTTCTATGGCATTATTATTGCTCTTAGGAAATAAAGGTTTAAACAAAATGTAAGTGATGCCACAGAAGAACTGGTTTTATGGATTAGTTCACAGAAAAATGAAAATTATTATATTAATTACTCACCCTCATGTCATCCCTGAGACATTCATTCATCTTCAAAACACATATTAAGATATTTTAGATGTAATTCAAGAGCTCTCTCTTCAACAACGACAGCAATGATCATGAAACAAAGTCCAGAAAATGAAACAAAAACATTGTTAAAACATTCCATGTGACTTCCGTGGTTGAATTGCAATCATACAAGTCTCCAAGAACACTTTCGTATAGCAAAAAATGTTTATAAATACACATTTGTTTGCCTACACTACCTGACAAAAGTCTTGTCATCAATCACAGTTGTAAGAGCGACAAATAATAACTTGACTTCTAGTTGATCATTTGAAAAGTGGCAGAAGATTCAAAAGCAGCAGATAAATCATCTGTTGAACTGCTTTCCAGTCATCACAAATACTGCAAAAGACCTATTTGAACCTGCATGGACACAAGATTCTCACAGAAATCAGTCAAGTTTGGTGAAGGAAAAAAAACAAGGTTTGGGGTTACAGTAAGTATGGGGGTGTGCGAGAGATCTGCACAGTGGATGGCAACATCAACAGCCTGAGGTATCAAGACATTTGTGCTGCCCATTATATTACAAACCACAGCAGAGGGCAAGTTCTTCAGCAGGATAGCGCTCCTTCTCATACTTCAGCCTCCACATCAAAGTTCCTGAAAGCAAAGAAGGTCAAGGAGCTCCAGGATTGGACAGCCCAGTCACTTGACATGAACATTATTGAGCATGTCTAGGGTAAGATGAAGGAGGAGGCATTGAAGAAAAATCCCAAAAAACTTGATGAACTCTAGGAGTCCTGCAAGAATGCTTTCTTTGCCATTCCAGATGACTTTATCAATAAGTTATTTGAGTCATTGCAGAGATGTATGGATGCAGTCATCCAAGCTCATGAGAGTCAAATACAACATTAATTCTTTTTCCATTGGACCATGACTATATTCTATACTGTGCATTATTTCTATTAAATAACAAAGCTTTTGTCTAAGCAAAGTCAGACCTAATTAAATAATTTAAAATCAAGGCATGATTAGATATACTAGATATTCTATTTTGGTAAAATAAGTGTAATCTAGAGGCCTTTGCCTTTCATATAAGCCACTTCTGATACCAAATGATCAACTAGAAGTTATTATTTGTTGTTCCTAAAACTTGGATAGGCAACAAGACTTTAGTCAGGTAGTGTATATCTTTTCTCCCGCGTAAAGTCATGGCGAGCCAACATGTAAACATCGTAATTGTCTAAAGTAAAAGCAAACCCTAAGTTGATGCAGAGATTATAGGTGAACAAAGTTGTTTTTACATATTTTTTTTCCCCACAAGAGTTTTTAGAGCCTCAGGTAACACAACTAGAAGGGGGTGATCATAAGATTATTAAGATTTAATGACAAACATATATGAATGAGATTATATGCATGCTTATGGCAAATGTCATTAAGTGTCAATAGCTCAGTAATGTCATTTTAAACGCAAAGGTGACATAGTTTGAGATATCTTTGTTCTAACAATTTTAGAAGTACATTGTCATCTATCTTTGTATTCATCATGAAAACTTGACATTACAAAGACGACACAACTTGTCATAAATCGGTCATAAACATGATTGACATGAGACCATTAGAAATGTTTTCATTTTCCTGATCACTTTTTTTCCCCTGTGGAACAAACTGAATTTGTCATTATGATTTTGAATTAAAGGATTTATTTTAAGTCAATTAACTTGGTCAATTGATATTTACTTTGCAATACATTCTTTTAAGCACATTTTTGTTTAGTTTTACTCAAACAATAGCACTGACTTTCTTTTGAGGTGGATACTTTACCACAGCAGATTTCTTGTTACGATGTGATAGCATAGAGACACAAATGAGATAATGAGGCACCTGAAGGCAGAAACCAGAGCTCAGATGATTTTTAGTATGAATGTGTCATTTTGCAATCTCCCATTGCAAGATCGGAAAAAAAGTTAAGTTTTACTTGTAGTTCTTTCCTCAAATTGTAAACAGTGTCAAGTAAAATATATACAAGTTTTACTTTCTACAAGCTTGTATTGACCACTTACATAGAACTTACATTTTATTGAACTAAACTATATAATGTAGAAATTACAGAATATTTTTAGTGTAGGTATACATGTGGTCATAAATAATTTCAATTGAACCCTAATATATTTGTTGAAACCTGAAATTCATAGAAAGAACACACAGTTTTATTAAACAAACAATTGAATACAAAACAATAGATTTTATTTTCTTTTTTCCATCACAATAAATACATCAATATCATAGGCATACAGAGCATTCATAAACATTATAATCCCTGTCTTAATATAATTAATATGGAAGAAGTCATATTTGGACAATATACAACATAACTCTATTATGCAATGCCTGGGATTAAGTACTACATATTGACTGAGGGTAATGCCACAATGTTCACACCATGACATTACATTTTTCATGTTCAATATTCATTTCTTGCTCATATTTTGTTATGAAGCAGACGGAGATTTGAGGATAGTGAAACGTATAGGTGAGTTTATTGTTGACAACATATAACACTTCGGAGTAACACTTGGAGGATTTGTGGAGGAAGGCTCAGGAACAGACTTTAACTTGCTTCAGGAGGAGAGTACACGTGAGGAGGATGGACGACACACACCAGATACTTGACAACGTTGAACAGACGACGACAGGACCACTGACGGAAGACTCTGGGAACAGGAGGAACTATGGAGAGACAGAGAGACTGGGTAAGTAATGATCACAGATTGTTTTTAGAGTGCTGATAGTGCCAGGATAGACACTCAGAGTCCGCTTTCGAGTCAACGAGCCCGGACGTCTGAGTGTCGTGAAGATGGGGTCTTTATGGGTGCTCTGTGATGGGAAACAGCTGTGTGTCAATCAGAATTCAGGTGATGGTGCTCTGGGTTGATGAGTGCCGGGAGAGCCTGGCCAATCCGTGACAT
>CAIGQQ010034734.1:2417299-2427729 GCA_903798035.1 Danio albolineatus | reverse complement strand
TAGATATAAATATTCAAACGGGGATGGAGGAAATGCGATAACCCAAAGCTTCGATTACCAGCCAGTTCTATCGAACTACTCACGCAAAATTATAGGACAACCGAGCTCCCAATAGTTATTAATGTGTCTTGGAAGGGTCCCGTGTGACACCCCACTCAATAACTGAGATAATTTCACGTGGTGGCGGTGATTTTATCAATCTGCGATTCCAACCTCAATAACATGCATTAAAGGTAATTAGTTCTAAATCAGCAATGGGTAAAGTGAGTGAGGTAACACTACTGGAAAACATCACTGACTGACAGGGGTCAGGAACATAACACTTGTATAACAAATAAATCATTACAAAATTTCCAAGTGCACAATTGTTGACCTAAAGACTTCACATAATTGGCTAAATATTTCTGTTACATGACAAACAATTATTTTTTTGGTCAAATAATACATTAAGCCAGCTTTATTTTGCCTTATATATGATAAACGTTATAAATTTGAAATGCTGCTACTTCGGATGATGGTTGTAAATGTTTCAATTTTCTGTTTCCAGAAAGCTCAACGTAATAATTGGACGAACTTGCGTTACGCAGGAAGTTCATGCTAGTAAGACAAACCCCAAATAACACCCTCTCGTCGTGCTAATGTGCTACTTCAGTCTTCATCTAAATAACAAAGAAATGTACAAACCGAGTAACATCACACATGCTTAACTACGCGCATTGGCATGTTAATCTGGATGAAGGTGTCGTTTTTGCAACCGCCCTCGACATCTTGCACTAAATACAAGCACATTAAGATTTTTTGTAACTATTTTTATTTGCCAATTAAAATACAAGCAAATAATAACAACATGCATTATAGATTATCACATTTCAAGAATACTAAAAAAACAGCAGAGATGCAGTTAGGCGACATTGCAGTTTTTTTCCAGTTAAGTATTTTGTTTTAACAGCTATTAATACAATTTATCTATATTAATACAGTTTCATTGTTCAAGCCACTGGGGAAATAGTTTAGGAAAATTGTCACAGTTACTTACGTGCAGCCAGTTTTATTGTACTTCCAGCTATACAGAAAGAGAAAAATGGCAATCTTCAGGACAATCATTATTCATAGACTATAAATATAAATTCGTTAAGACATTTAATGGGACTGTGAGTTTTGTGTGCTGCTCAGAAATTGTATTTAACCATAAACGAATACTAAAATGGTTAGCAGCAGGGCTTTGTTTTTTCACTCAAAACCAACCAACAAACAAATCCATAAATATACAATAAAATGCTGCATTTCAACAGGCTGTCAGTATCAATAATGTTATTTTTCGCATGCAAAACATGGTGGAAATTTTTGTAAAGCTCCTCTGATAAATAAATTCAGGAATAATTGCTTTAAAAACTCATATATTCGTTCATTCTTTTCAACTAAACGTTATATTTTGTGTAGATTATATTTTGACGTACCGATGTCATATACCATTTTGTATACCTACAGAATTACGTTATGTTCAACTGAATTTACCGAGCAAAACACTGATTTCCCGGTTTGGCTGTAATGGTGGGAGCCTGCAGGATGATACTACAAAGGGGACTGTTAAAAATGAGCTGGATCATATTGTTTGACAGAAAGTTGCAGGTTGATAGAGTGGATTCTTCAAGAGGGTGAAAATGGTGAATTCAGAGAGAAAAACGGGAGATCCTGCCTTCTGGTGGGTATAGCCTTGGGGAATCACGGTGTCGACCGTAGAAAATCCAATTAAGGATTGCATTTAAATGAAAAGTCATTTTTTAACCAGAGTATGACGTGGACACTTCCCTCTCTGGATGAGGGGAACAGTTTTCCTGCAAATGGCTCCTTTTTATTAAATCTGACATGCTGATAATGCGGAGTTGATGTAAAATAATTGGCACAATAACCGTAATTAAAAGCGCGCTAACAAAGCCATTAATTTATTACATTTGTACAAGCTTGCCCCCAACTGTGCTTACATAATAAATAATAAAATTAGACAACCAGTTTTGTAAAAGACGAGCCACATATGCAAACACAATCGATTACAACGGGTCTTTATTTTGTTGCATTTAGATTTTTATTATTTTTCGTTTTATTAAAGCATACATTTCACATACGTTTTCAACAAACAGTATAAATTGACGTCGAGCAGTGTTTCAGAATAAAACATATTTAGAAAAATGATAAAAAGACAACAGCGGCTTAGAAAAACATTCATTACATTTTAACATTAAAACCATATCGAATTATTCCAAAGAATTAAGATCTTGCCATCTAATTTTTATTCATGTATTATGCACACAATTTAACTATAGCATTAATATACCCTTCAAATACAGTTGCATTAATGCAAGCAATCTTCCCAGTTCAAGTTCAGTTTCCATCTAGGATGGCATCCTTTCCTCCTCTGCTCTGCGAATCCCTTTTTCCTGAGTGGACACATTTCCCATTACGCCCTTCAATTTTCCCTTCTATCTCTTTTATTTCAGCGATTTAATTAGGCATAAATTCGATCCTGCTTTGCTATTTGTGAGCTATTTGTTTCTGACCTTGCTGGGTAATCACATTCAGCCACTGTATCCGCGCCGTCACCTGCTATGCCTCCGTCTCCTAATAGGTTCATGCTGGAAAGAGTTAGCTTATTATTCTAAAAGGTTTTGTCGGGTTAAGCCGTGCATGTGTGCTTAAATGTACATTTCATTAACAAACTGCGAAGGTATAAAGCCGGATTTATGGAGCTTCAAAAGATCACAGAGAGGACGAATTTGATCTCCTTTTGGGCAATATCATCCACGATGTCTTTCAGTGCGCACTGACTCGAGATATATGGTCTTTTACATTTTAAGCCGCTGACAAAACCCTTCATCATTCTACAAAAACCAGCGCTAAAAACGCAAGCGAATAACCGCATGCATTTTATTAGCACTAATAATTATAATTAACCTAATCACAATGCGCATCTCTAACAATAAATAAGCAAATCTCTGTAGTTTGTAAAATAATTGACTAAAACGAAATCTTATAATGTTGTTTGAAATATGAACGTTATATATAAACTATTAAACAATTGCGTAATGAGCAGAAGAACAATTTTCCAAAGCAAATATTGGCTTTGGGCAGCGTTGATGCTTCCTCGACTTCATCCTCTAAGTAACCCGTATTGATAAACGGGACATCACACGGGCCACTGTCTGCGCCCGAGCTCTTCAATACCATTAATAACGACGTAATTCAATTAATCTCATTTATTCGCCATGCAAAAACAGCTTCAAAGATTGTAACACAAGCACGCGTTCCTCTGAGAATTGAAAGGATGGTAAGCAGGCTAAAGGTAAAGGTCGAGGTGAAAGGTGCTGGCCTATTTGCAGATTAAATGTCATGCAACAAAAACAAGTGCTGAAAATATAACATAACCACTATTTGATTAGCTCTATAAATAGACAAAAAAGCTCATTATTTATTTCCTAATTATAATTACAGTGTGTTACTATTAATATTATGATTATCACTATAATAACTGTTTGTACTATTATTTATTAGGCTAGTATCTAATAAAATAATGTGTTACAATGTTTAATAATTCGTTTTGGTATTAGGCTGTGGTAGCACATATGCTATTTGAGAGCAGTGCAGCAAAGCCTGCATTAAAATACAGAGATGAGCGACTCACTGAAGAAATATCGAGCTTTACAGTTTGCTTCTCACAGTTGAGAAATTTATACAGCCTATTTTGTAAACTCTAATTGAAAGGTAGTGAAAATAATTGATTCGAGCGTTTACATCAATTACACCATTCTTTATTTTCATTACAGAAGCAGATAGCCTATTCCAAGCTGTAGATCAATAACACGTAATATTACTTGTGGTTAAATAAGTGGCGATTCCAACCACGGAACCTTTTTTCTGCGCATCGACAAAAACGGGACAATTACATAAATGTTTAATCTCGCAAAAATCATAGCATCCACTTGAAACCCCACAAATAAAACAGTATAATTAAACCTGCAGCTCCCGTGAAGCACAACGACACTGAGAACCATTTTTTTCTCACACGATTCAGGAAACGTTAAGAGTTTACATATTCTCTCACAGCTTTCTTTTTCTTGAGAATATCCCACATGCGTCGCTCACCTGAGCGCGCGTGAATGGCTCCTATGCATTTACCCGCGCGCTCATTTCCTACTCAATTCATATGTTAACAAGAGCAATGATGAGGGTCGTTAGCACCTCTACAAAGATCTTTATATAGAGATTTCCATTGTTTTTGTATTTATTTCACACGTAACAAAATCAGTCCTGCGCCTACTGAGACGCACGATTACAAGTTTGTTATACATGCAATTTTCCAACGACTATAAAGCACAATATTTGAGAAGCGTTCCTTTGATCATGCATTATTCGAGCACACAATATAAAATAAATGACAAAAGAGTCAATTAACTTAGCTGTAGACGTTTTCGTTCAGCAGCTTTCAATATAATTGGCCTAAGAAAAGTTTAAGTTTGCGTTTAGCGCGAGCGAGTGAATTCACGTCAGCTCTGGAGATGATTTCAATCATGCAGGCCGATTTTCTCCCCTCCGCCACCGCTAAATGGTCTATGACGGACGAACAGAGGCGATGTTACTGTTGTTCCCTTTGTTGACAAATCCATGAAACAACTTCAGCTCAGCGGTATAACAGCGCGACCTCTGACGTCGGCAGGTCACGTGACGCGGATGATAGTATATCTTTAAGTGAAAAGTAATCTATCAGACAGTCCTTAAAGCCTGCTTTTCAAAGCATGTGTCATCTTGACTCTTCGATCCAAAGCCACGCGTAAGTTTCGAGGAAATACAGTGGGAAAGGAGACCCAAGCAAGCCTTCGGACTGGAGAAATATTTTCTAAAGTTGAAGTTTGCCTGACAGGCCAGGACCGACCTGCATTAATAGCTACCGGTCGTCATCTGATCTTACCTTGGGTTGCTCCAGCAGCAAAGTGCGCGGTGATGACCCTGTCTGGAGGCACCAGTGCCAGCAACATGTCCGGTCAGACCGTGCTCACAGCTGACGATGTGGATATCGACGTGGTCGGGGAGGGTGACGAGGGGATGGAGCAGGACAGTGACTGCGAAAGCCAGTGCATGCAGGACCGGGGAGACGAGGTGGAGGAGATCGAGGTGAAGGAGCGCAGCGACAGTCCTTGCGAGAGCACCGCTGACGGAGAGACCAAGGGGGATGCTCAGGAGAGCTCCACCGGTCCCATGCAAAACAAGCCCAAGAGCAGCCTGGTAAAGCCGCCCTACTCATACATCGCCCTCATCACCATGGCCATCCTCCAGAGCCCGCAGAAGAAGTTGACGCTCAGTGGAATCTGCGAATTCATCAGCAACCGCTTCCCTTACTACCGGGAGAAGTTTCCGGCCTGGCAAAACTCCATTCGCCATAACTTGTCGCTCAACGACTGCTTCGTCAAGATCCCACGGGAACCGGGCAACCCGGGCAAAGGCAACTACTGGACCCTCGACCCCCAGTCGGAAGACATGTTCGACAACGGCAGCTTTCTGAGGAGGAGGAAACGCTTCAAGAGGCACCAGCCGGACATTCTCAGGGACCAGACCGCCCTCATGATGCAGAGTTTTGGGGCATACGGCATTGGAAATCCGTATGGACGCCACTATGGAATTCACCCGGCTGCATACACGCACCCTGCCGCTCTGCAGTACCCGTACATTCCCCCTGTGGGTCCGATGCTCCCTCCGGCGGTGCCTCTCTTACCCTCCGCCGAACTGAATAGAAAAGCTTTTAACTCTCAACTAAGTCCAAGTCTCCAGTTACAGCTGAACAGCCTGAGCACCGCGTCAATTATCAAATCCGAGCCGTCCAGTCGACCATCGTTCAGCATAGAAAACATTATCGGGGTCTCCAGCAGCTCTACAAGCGCACAGACTTTCCTGCGGCCGCCCGTGACGGTGCAGTCCGCCTTACTGAGCGCACAGTCCCTATCCTTAAGCCGGACATCAGCTGCCATCGCGCCCATCCTCAGCGTCCCGTCAAATATCATCTCCGGACAATTTTTACCGACAGCGTCCACAGCAGCGGTATCGAAATGGCCTTCTCAATGATAATCAAAATATTTTTTAGACATACATATATATATATATATATATATATATATATTTTAAAGACGATGCAGCACGAACTATAGGCAGCACTGGACAATTCGTCCGCCCCAATGTAGCCATGTAAAGACTTTTGAGAAAAAAAAAAAAGAAAATTCATAATCAAAAAGGAATGCTTTCAGTACAGGTAATGTTTGTAAATATTTGTACAAAGAAATTAATTTACATGTCTTTCTATTTCATTTCGTTGTTTAAACTTATAGTTGAGTGAACCTTATTTTTCATGTTTTGTTTTCATCTTGAAAGATGTGATGTTTTCCCCCTGTTTTCCAATATGAAATATTAAACTGTTCTTAATGAAAGACTGAAAAAAGGTATGTTTATAAAATTTTAAATCTATGTATTCCATGTAGCTATATTGTGTTGTAAATCAACTCTATTTGTTAATAAATGAAAACAATCCAATGCATCTCAAACACAATCGATTTTATTAAATCCAAGCTGATTTCTAACATTTCAAGCATATGTAATATGGTACATGATATTGATTTGTAACACCATAACAGCATAATGCCAAGAGCATTTAATAATAAAAAACTATTATTTCAAAATCATTTCAATACATTGCTTAGCGTGGTTTTAAGAAATGCGCAAATGCAAACTACGTTTTAACGCGATTAAAATAGATTTGGCCTTAGAGTATTTCTGCTTTTATCATCAAAATAAATGTTTAAACATTTTATTTTATGTGCATATAAAACTAAAATAAAAATAGAATCGAGGTTTGATATAGCCTATCAAGCTTGCTAGTAAAGTATATTTTATTTATATTACAGCCGTTATTTTAAATATATATTTTATTCAAAATTATAAACCCATATACACCACAAGAAAATTTTAAATTGACTTAAATTTTCTTTCGCGCATATAACAGCTTTTATTTCAGAACAGCATCTCTGTCTCAGGAGAATGACGATTTAACAACAAACGACTTTTATTCAGCTGTCTTAAACTTGCATGCTAGACATTTAAAAACTACATCCTATTGTAATTATACACATAATTATACATTTAAACAACCAAACATAATCTTACATTTTTAACAAAATAAGTTATAAAGGAGCAACGTTGTTTTGTAAATAAAAGAGGCCAATATAACCGTCGAGAAACCCCCATATCCGTTTACAAGTGAAAATGAAGGCGACCTAAAATGTTTGGGAAGTTGTTCCAATTAAAGCAACACTCGTTCACAGTTGTGTCAAGCTAATCACTTCTACTCAAACAGCAAATGGTCGGCGGTGTGTGGCAGACAAGAGTTGAGGCTATATTTAAGTGATACCCATGGGAAAAGAAAAAGAGCCCTCTTCTTGCCTTCACTTTCAGGCTAAAGACGCTGCTGAGATTGACCTCCTGAAAGCCTAACAGGGGCTCTGTGTTCCACAACTGTCCCATTATTTTTGAAATTGAGATAAACGTTTGTAAGCACATTGTTCTGATGCCTTTCTGCCACTTTGATAGCTCGTTTCTATACAGTTATTTATTTCTAGAATCTTGGTCAAAATATACCCTTTATCAAAGATTTTAATAATATTAAACACTGGTAATCACGGTCATCTCATTTCAGGTAAGTATATATAAAGGATAAGTTTTGAATTCCCTTGCCTGAATTATTGTAGAAATTAATTGAAACAAGTAGCGAAAATAAATATATTAAAATAACAATATTTAATTAATTATAATAATTACAATAACAATATTTCAAAAGCAGCATAAGAATGTAAGTTTAGAATGACACACTGAGGATGACTGCGGAAATAAATCGTTGTCACAAAAAAATTAAACGTGTTAGAAATTACCTACCTACAGCACAGCAAATGATGACGATAATGGCGTTGATATCTTTAGTGTATCAGATGGCATACAGGAATAAATGGCATTTAAAAAAGAAAGCTTTGGCTAATGGGATCACATATCTCGATGGATAAACAGTAGGACTAACCCTGGTCATATTTCTAAAATAAACGTGTTTCTTTGCATCTGTTGTGGGGATAACGATCGCGCACGTGGAACAGTTATTTGTTATTTGTCTTGGACTAGAGATGCTGTGAAATTGTTCAGATTCAACGGGTTTTAATAAGGGATCTATTTCGAGTACGGCTGGTGGGAAAGAGCTGACTCTTTAACGAGTGCAAGGTTATAACACATCCCGCTTTATGCCTGAAGTCACGAGACATTTGTAGGCCCATTATCTACTAACAAAAATAATTAAAAATAAATAAATATATAAAAAAAAATATGAATAAATACAGTCAAAACATTTTACTATACCTATACCTATTATATACCTATTATGTTTTCAGCAATTGTCGGAATTTCGCTTTGCATTGTGTTCTGTCGCGTATCTAGACATTTAAAAACAACTGTCTCGGAACTTTCTATTTTTCCTGGCCTGTGAAATACAATGGAAAAGCCCTTGCTGAGCATTTTGAAAGTGACAAGTGTTCGGATGTATTTCTGTGTAAACTAAACAACGCTCTGACCTTTGTGGATCCACCAGCTCTCTGCGCTACACAGGTGTAGAAACACCATGTTCCCACCGCCTGTCTCACTGTCTTGCAACCATGTCACAGTCTTGTTTTTGTATTAAATTGCACATTAAGGTTTTTTTCTGACTGCGAAATTCAGAATTACCTCTTAGTTGTTTTCCAAATAATCTGAAAAAAATCCTTTTGTAATTTTATCAAATACTTTTGAACCACACTGTAGCAACGTGCATTATACTATTACAGTAGTATTAACTATAACGAACTAAAAACTATAATAAATACTTCAGTTCTGAAGTTTTTATTCATTCAGTACTCAGTTTATTCATTAAACTGCAATGTATATAAAAGATATTAAAAAAAACTAGGGCATTGGGCAATTTGTTTATATCACTCTTGTATCGTTTCAACTACTATTACAACATATCAATTCAATTATTTAAAAAAACACTAGTATTTAATTTAAATGACTATGGTATTTTTTGATGTGTAAACCTTTTTAACATAGTAATTATTGTATACAACTGTAAATGTCTAGAAACAAGTAAGCAAAAAAAAAAAGAACCGTTTAAATAAAATTACAATACAGAAACCAATTGCATGCAGGACATTGCTAAGAAGCACTGATAAGCCCAGGTATCTTACAAAGCACACATCCTATAGTAAATGTGGATACAGTGGTTACTAAATATTTAAAGGGTGCAGAGACGAAGCAGTAAATGACAAAGATGGCAAACAGGGACATTAACATGTCATTGAGCAGAATGTGACTAATAGGCTCCATACTGTAATGAAAGTGTCATTGCAAATCAGCACTTGTCCGTGGTTATTATTTATAAATATTTGATGTCCCTACCACAAAGAAGCTGTCATATTCAGCAGCTCTTAAAGTGAAAGAAATGCTTTGATTACACCATTGTTCAGATATAGGCTTATTATCGCAAAGGGAGCAAGATCTACAATTCACTCACTGGCAACGATGCAGATAATGCTCTCTGACCTTTACAAATCACATCTGGGACTCAATGAATGAATGTGAATGATGCTACTGAATCAGTTGATTTGAGTAAATGAACAGGCCATTTATAAATGGGCAAAACGATTAATAAACTAACAAACAAACTAGTTTTCCATTTTTATAAACTGGGTCTAATGTAAATTTATTTCCTTTTTTCTTTTGTGCCTGGAATATCAAAAGGATTTAATGTTTATGCATGCTCCCTCTTTATGCCTCTCATCCCTCTGTGACACATGAAATTCATTTTTTTACAATGGCTTGATTTAATACTCATTCATTCATTCATTTTCTTGTCGGCTTAGTCCCTTTATTAATCTGGGGTCGCCACAGCAGAATGAACCGCCAACTTATCCAGCATATGTTTTTACGCAGCGGATGCCCTTCCAGCTGCAACCCATCTCTGGGAAACATCCATACACTCATTCACTATACGGACAACGTGCTACTCGCTATGCCACCGTGGCGCTTGATTTAATACTGAAAAAGCAATATGTATTGTAACTACAATGTGTCATGCAAATATAAAGAAGTAATTCAGACTACTGGCATTGTACAGTGTAATTGTAATTACTTCATATTGCCATGATTGCAGATCTTGCACACATATTTCCAAATCAGATGCTTTCTTAATGAATGTTTTCTCACTGCTGTCATCTACACTCTAAAAAAAAAGGGTGCTAAATAGCACCAAAACTGGTTCTTTGGTCGTAACGAGGGTGTCACGTGATAACAGAGAGACCCAAGTGCGAGAGTAACAGATAAAC
>CAIGQQ010034734.1:2362704-2412299 GCA_903798035.1 Danio albolineatus | reverse complement strand
CAAATCAGGATGAAACATTATAAGTGAAGATCTTTGTGATAGATTTTTTGATAAATTTATTTATTTTAACGAAGGTACTGCAAAGTGACATTTGGTAGCAGACCACAGGATCCTGCTGTTCAGAGCTGGTGCAGAGCCAGCAGTTTTATAGGCAAACAAAAAGTTATGGATTATTAACTATAGATATTTTTTTTTAATGAAAATTTATAGGATTACAAGACTAATTTAAAATTATGTGCACACACAGACAACTTAGATTATTGTATTGGTTATCAAAAAATAATTATCATTTAAAAAAAAACATTAAAATAAAATAGAGCTAATTAAATTCAACGTTATAGGACAAAAGAGGCAGGCCATGGCAGGATGAATATTTAAAAAAAAAAAAATGTATTTTTTAAATATGTATTTAATGTGAATATTTTAATATTTAATGTATTTATTTTCACTAGCAAAATGAAGTAAAATAAAATGTTTTTGTTTTTTTTCATGCACCAAGATTTTTTCATTTGGTCAAGATCTCACTGACTGTAGTGGTGACCTTTGCCCTTTGCTGGATGCCCTTTTTGTCAGACCCCAAACAACCTCTGCAAATTCTTCATCGCCTTTTTCCTGTTGGTCGGGGCCTGTTTGAGGTAATTCACAGAATCCATTTTCATCTTCTTAAAACATCAGTGCACAAAATCCAAATCGCCTACAAACAGCATTTTAAAATGATTTAATTCTCTTAAACCAAGCTTGCATTACTGGAATTAACTTGAAATACATAAAAATATGTAAATCAGTCATATTTACTGCTTAAGAAGTGGGTTTTCAACACATCATTACTACACGATGCTTGTTTGGCTCTCTGTTTCCCTGTTATAAAATTTCAGGGTCGACATGGAAATGCCCTTGAATTCCTTATCCACATGCATTACATTTTTTTTCTGCATGAATGCATAAATACACTATTGCCTGAATCATGTAGATATAAACAGTGTTCTGGATCTGTGATACTAATGCTAAAACAGATGACTGATTTAACTCACAATCATTCTATATTTGTAGATTACCTCAATAAGACCCCTCGCATCAAGAGCAGGATTTATCCTGTAGATCTGATTAGTAAACAAAGTTCTCGCATTGAGTTTATTGGAAAACCGGAGCTGTGTCCAGTTCATTGTCTAAAGCCACGTCTGATCTCTTTTGTAAGTCAATACCAAAATACAAGGTGTAGATTTACTGCGGCTTGCTTTTGAAATGTACCCAAAAACCCTGTTGTCAGAGTGGCTGTGTTGTGAGAAGTAATTGAAAATTCTGCAGGGCTCAGGGCCCGGAATATATCATGCGTTTGCCTGACATGAGGCTAACATAATACACAAGGTGTGAGTAATTCTAACCTAGAGCCTTGAGCATTTGTGACGGAGGAAGCGCTAAAGCGAGTCTTGGCTCAAGCTATCATGTGTACATCAGAGGACGGTAAAGCTGGCCGATATTTAGGCGATAGATAAAGCAGTGCTGTTTAGCTAGAAATGTTAAAATGTATAGTGCTGTATGTATTTACTTCTGTCAGGTCAATCCTAATCTGTGACATTTTTCTGTGACACAGCGTTTCTGAAATATTTACCAAAAAATAAGCCAATAAAATAGTCTAACTAGTGATGCACTGATATTGATCTTTTTTCATGGCCTGTAATTAATATTATTATTATTTTAAATATTTTTACCTTTATTTTGATAGGTCAGTCGATATTGAGAGGAAGTGAAGTTAGGGAGAATGGGATTGGGAAGTCTTGTCAATCAGAACTCCTGCAACACAGTTGTATATGTTGGCAGCACTTTATGGCCAGTTCTAATTGTTGATTTATTTATTTTCTGAGCAAATTTGCTGATTCTGATACCAACTGCAGAACTGATTGTTAATTTATTTAATTATTTATTGACAAAACTAGACAGAGTAAAATTGAGTAGATGATTATTGCATTAAAATGTATTTTTAATTTATATTAGGCTTTCTGAAGTGATTGAATATTAGCACCCATTGCACTTAAATCACAATCCAAAGATTGCACATAAGTAACATGAGCAGGTACTGATTTAAAGGGGTAGTGCATCCATAAATAAAAATCCTGTTCTAATTTACTCACCCTTTACTTTCCAAAAAGCTGTTTGAGTTTCTTTCTCCTGTTGAACACAGAAAAATATATTTTGAAGATTGTCGTAAACCTGTAACCATTAACTTAACGTATACCATAGGATTTGTTTTTTCCTACTATGGAAGTAGATGATTACAGATTTGTAACATTTTTTAAAATATATTCTAGTGTGTTCAACAGAAAAATGAAACTAATAAAAAATTGGAAGCACTTTAAGGAGAGAAAATCATGAGTAAATATTCATTTTTGGGTGAACCATCCCTTTAAATTACAGCCGAATGATTTCTGACATATCCGCTGTTCTTATTAATGGATCATTGAATCATTGACTCAAATTATTTGTTCAAAAGCAACTATTTTAGGAACAAAACACTGCAATGTTACTCTGAGATGCATACTTTTCTGCTATGGAGTAGTTTGAGGCTATTTTCATTGGTTAAAAAAAAGAAGACCCGTCTCTTTAAAATGTAACTCGTTCAAAATGAATTTCTTGAACAGTTTTAGAAATTAATCTAATTATTAGGTCTTCGACAGTGCTAATCTGCATGACAAAAATGTGACATTATTGAAGCATCACATAAATAAATAAAAAATCCTATCCATGCAAATTTTTTCTTTCATAATAACTTGATTTAAATGGCCCTTCTAGCTGCATTCAAAGTGTTTTTGTTTGATTTCAGTGACATATTACAAATCGCACACAATTAAAATGACAGTTTGTATTATCATAGACAATAAATACTGCACACCCCAATGTAGAACACAAAAGAACTCTCATTCTTTCTGCTCATACAGTGAAATTCAACACTAGACCTAACACGGACTTTCATTACACGGAGGAGGGGAAAAAAGCACCGAAGACATTTTTGTGGTCTCATCTTCAGCTGTAGTGTCCACTGGTCTCTCTCCACACAACTGTGAAAGACAGCAGCTGTGTTTTCTAGCACTGTACAGAAAACTTCTTAGAAGCAGAGCTGCAACTTTCATAACATTTACTAATTCTGTTGTTGCACAACTGCTAAAGGCCAGCAGTCTTTGAGGAATCACATGTCGGTACCCCAGCAGAAAGGTCAATGGGCGCTCGTAACGGATCGGTTTCCTAAAGAGTGCAGTTCGGTCTTCTGTGTGCACCACAGTCGTCGCAACCTGGGTGGTTATTAATGTCCTGGGTGTGCATTAAGACAGTCATTTAACCCCCATGTCCATAAGTTTACAAATAAGTGCATAGCTTTTTTGACATCACGGTTACTTGACAGGAAAACGAATGGGAGTGTAATACTTCACCCTTGCCCTTTGTACCAGTGCACCCCAAGAATGCCCACAGGAATTTTTATGGCACTTTCAGTTGGGGAAATGATTACGCTGAGTAATGCCACTTATGTGCTTTCCCTTCAAAACGCAGCATACCATTTAAAGACGCTTGCCGTATATGTCAGTGCTAATTTTGTAAGTGTGATGATAAATTCGTGGGCATTTTAAAAAGGGGTATTTTTGGAGATTTAGAAAAACGAAGAAGAACAAAAATTTACACATTGACATTATTGGCAGACATTTTTTACGAAGGTCTGATATAAAAAAAATCAAACAATTTTGGTTTACGGACATAAAAGAAATTAATATTAAATGAAAAAGTATGTATCATATAAAATCATATAAAAGCAATGTTGCCTTTGTTATAATTAATTTTATTGAACTATTTTTATTACAGCAACAACTTAATAAACAACAGAAATAAATAAAAGCTATATATTTAATTAACATATTTTTTAAAGCATGATAATGTATGATAATACATGCACATACAACATCCAAAACCTAAAACATAAATACCATATATACAAAAATTAATGCAAAATTTAAATATAAAGTGGTATACTAGTGGATCAAAGATTATGAAAATTGTCTAAAATTTTTGAACATGCATTCTTTTCCCAAGACAATTTTGATAAACTTTTTAATTTTTTTTTATCTATTTCAAATGTTGACCACTGCGCTGTAGAAAAACTAAATCCAGTGTAGACATCTAATTATTTTTTGTGGTCAAAATGTCATAAATATGTGGATGTCAAATAGACATCAACTTTTTGACATAAAATCGATTACATGTTTTTGATTTCATTTTGACACCAGGTAGTTTACAGTAGTCAATATTTGAAGTCAAAAAAGCATTAATAATATAATCAAAAACAAAATAACATGTCTAAAACTATTGAACATCTATTCTTCTCTTTTGACAATTTTTATTGATCCATTTCATATACAGTATTGAATACTGTAACATTATGGAAATACTACCAAAATATATATCAGATTTTCTAATACCAACATCCTATTTCTTGTTAATTTATATTTTTAGACTAACAATCCTTTTTCTATTGTAAATAAAAAAAATTACTGCATAATTGGGAATTGTAACAGTAAGATATTTACTTATTTATTTACTTACTTACATACCGTGATATCGCTCATTTTATTTTGTAGTATAATACAGCTTGTGATATTAAAAAATATATACACGTACCCATTTATTATTTCTATTTTAGCAACATTGAGTTAATTATTACTATTCGAATAAACTTTTGTTTCATATTATCATATTAATGTTGCATATCAAATTTATAAATTGTACAGTTTCTTTAAATTGTTAAATTGTTATTGTTTTAATATTGCATATATTCGTAATCTAAAGGCCTCCTACCAAATTAACCATAATAATTTTACCCCAATATGATTTATTAAAGTATAAAGTTATTAAAGATTAAATTTTGTTCAGCCTATAGCTCTTAACTGAAATCGAATCGACGCCCCTGAATTTACAACAACTGTTCATAACAGTCTAGCGCTCAGTGTCTTATTGTGTGATTCTGTCCGGAGCGCATTAGTTTACTGACTTTGACAGCATGTGTTTGTTGACAGGATAAAGTGGCAAACACATGGTGCAGCTTGAATGTGCTGATAAAGATCAAGACCCTGCTGTCCCGAGAGACTCAGCTGTTCCTCAGGTAATCCTTCACCATCCATTTACCCGCCACCCTTTCTCTTTTTGCCTTTGTCTCTCTATGTCTCTCCACCTCAATCTCTCTCAGCATATTCCCCCTAACTAAGTTTGTGAAACGCATCTCATTATAATGGAGGGCATGGGAGGATTATGCGTAGTTAATGATATCTGAGAGATTGTGTGACACTGATACGTGGACTAATCTGCAGGTGCAAGGGCTCGGTCAAGATTATTTCTTTGGCTTGTCACGTCACAATTTTAACTCATTTCTATTTCTGTTTTTGGTTTATTTATGCAGATTTCATAATTAAGGACTCGGTCATGTTGAAAATGTTTTGCACATTTTTAAAAAATGTTTACAATTGAAAAATGTATGGAACCTTTTTTTTACTAAAAAATATAGAATTTAATCTTAAATATCTCAATTTATGTTCTGAAGATGAACAAAGGACGCTAGGGATTGGAACAACACGAGGAAGGGTAATTAATAACGCAATTATCATTTTTAGGTGAACTAACCCTTTAAAGATATTTAAGTTATTATAAGTGGTGATTCAAGATATGATTGATATGAGGTGATTTTATTGTCAAATCTCTTAATGTAAACAGATACCTTTATCTTAGGGTTGCACTGATATGGAAATTATGGCTTGTAACCTGCATTTGGAAGCTGATAATCAATATATAGGCCAATAAATATAAATATTGATATTATTTGTATACCATTGGACAATGGATTTCATTTGAAAACATTAACTGCATAAAAAAAGGAAACTGCAAGAAAATATTTTTGTTTTGCTGTGGAAAAACTCTCCCATAGCGAATATCTTTTCTTTCCTCTAGTAAAAACTCTTCCAAGGTGTGCTTTTCCCATAAAGTGCTTCAACAGGCAGAAATAATCCATCAATTATTTGCCTATATATATATATTTGTTTTTTTGGACCTATAATGCTAATATTTAAAAGCAAGCACTTATTAGCCAATACCAAAATGGTCACCAATATATCATGGATCCATTCTTGCTCATTTAATGATGTACTGACAAAATGGTTTACAACTAAAGCAATGACGGTTGAGTTCAATGTAGACCCAGTGCAGATCATGATGGACCAGATTCCTGCCCCACTATGGTTATTCACCTCTGATAGGGTCCTTTTCTTCCAAGAGAGAGGTGATTGAGGGGTTCAAGTAATTCTGTCAGTGCGCTCAGCAGGCCATCTCTGAATCTCGTGCATTTCTTGAACGCTGGGATCTTTCTTGTTTACTGTGAGGATGTATAAAAAGATCAGGCAGCCGCCGTGGGATAGATTACAGCCTTTGGCAACAGGAACCCTTGATCGTATTTCTCCACTCTGTTTGTGTGTGTAGTAAATCTGTCATTATTGAATCAATGTATTTAATTATGGCTTTTTTTTCCTTACAGTTTTGCTCTTACTCTGTTGTTCGTCCTGCCTTCATCTCTTAAACTGCTGTCCAAACCGACTCTCTGGCAGTTCAAGCTGGCATTGGTAGGTGGTGTCATGAATATGTATTTATCTTTTGACAGTTCACCAACTTGTATTTTTGACCACTGACTCTGGCGATCTGCTTGTACTGTAGGTGAACTCCTCCCTGGCTTTTTTCCTCTTCTCCTTCCAAGTCCATGAGAAATCCATCCTTCTAGCAGCCTTGTAAGCAGTAGAATATGATTCATAGTACTTGATCCTGTTGCTGTGAACAGTACATTTGCTTCACTTACATGAATGTTAAGACCCAATGCATATACACAAAACTAATTTAGGGGTAGTTTACACGCCAACATTTTCAGACAGAAACAGGAAACCTTTTTATATGTTTTGCTCATGCGTTTACACAAAAGTGTCATTTTTGAGATTAAAAAATGCATAAAATTGAAAATGAGCATCAAAGTGGACACTTTTTGAAAACCCAGCTGTTGTTGTGTCCATGTAAACACCTAAAAATGAAAGTCTTTCGAAACGATGGGGGGGATTCAGGGGACTGTAGATTAACAGGCAAGGCCAAACAAACATACACAACAATGACGTTATAGAGCATGTATGCTGTTGCTCAAGTGTTTCCTAACGCTTCATCAGCGAACTGTATTTTTACTTCACATTGCAACCAAAAGCAGAAATGCATCTTACACACACACTGCAAATAATACTTAGACACAAGCGGAAAGCCACCGACGCCATGTTGTCAATTCTTTGCAGGTACTGTTAAATAACAAGTCACCATGCCAAATACTAGCTGGGAATAATTAATACAGTGTTTTTTTTTTGACGTTTTTATGGATAAACATGAACCATCAGCGTGATACTTTTTAAAAATGCAAGGCAAAAACTTTTGGGTTTTTGGCTTTATCATTGTGCAAAACAGACTACATAACTACATCACCTGGTGAAGTGTGCCATTTCATAACATCATTTGTTTCTTTGGTTCCACTTGTTTCAGTCTACTACCAAATTATTACATAATAGAACTTTTTTGATCATTAAATTATTATTTTTACTTTTGTGTTGCTTGAGACTACTTGAGATTTCACTACAACTTCAATTATATTCTTAAATTGAAAAAGTTTGTACCATAAACTACTACGTTTGTACTATAAAATTAGAACAAAATTTGTACTATTATAAAAAAATTAGACAAAAATAGCTTTCACAAATGTTTTCACGTCTAATAAATTCAATTCTAAGTAATAAATGTGCCACATCCCAAAATGAATAATAAGTTAACTTAAAATTAAATTGAATAAAATCTATATAGGCATGTAAGAAAATGAATACATTTTGCTACAAATCTCAAAAATCTCTACTGAAGCTAAAATTAAAACAGAAAATCTAAAAATAAAAAGGAATTCAAAATATTAATAACAAAAAAAACAGTAGTACTTCTAGTTACTCTGTGACCAAAACCCAATGGCGAGACATTAATTTATTATGTAAAAGCTTTTTAGTTTAGTAGTCACAAAAATAACCTACCATAAAGCAAAAGTAAGCAGTTGCTTAGTGCACTACAGTAATTCCAACCAGCATTTTCTATTTTTATTTACTTGATCTATAACAAGACGAAACAATGATTCACCATCTAGCAATGTATCTTAATTGTCATTGTATCCTGCATGTGTAGCCAATCAGTAAGGAATGTTTCTGGATTACGGCTCTCTATTGGGTGTTAGAAGTTTGCTGACAGAGGAAGTACTAATGACACCGATACCCAGTCCTTGCCCTCTTGACTGCATAATTATAGCTTTGGCATCATATAAACATATCTGCAATGTAGTAAATATAGTCTTAAAAGTCAAATATGTCTTTTACAGGCCAGTTTGCCTTGTCATCAACGAAATGCCGCTCATCGCTGTTTGGTTTCTGCTAACATCGACTTTCAGGTAAGATACTACGGAGTACGTGTTACTAAACTCGAATGCAGTACTATAAATAAGTGCATCCCCATGGATAAGAACGAAACAAAGTCAGCAGATGACTAAAGAGTGAGAAGAGAAGTAGCCGATGGGGGAGTCCCAGCTGTCCGTGCTAATTGTTGTGTGCATGGTTTAGTGTAAGGATATCACTGGATTACATGACATTGTCCACATACCATTAAACTAAGACTTCTTTGTGTAAACACAACCCGGCATTCTCAGCAGGCTCGCACAAAACTGTTTTAATGCGCCAAATTTATGTTTTCAGCCGAAGACATGATGTTCTTTGTTATGAAAGATAATTGGATTATATTCTGTGATTGAGTAATTGTCGCACTGTTAGGGGGGAAACATCCACAAGAGGGTACAGAAACAATGCGTTGGCTTAGTTTTCTGTGGGCCAAACATACAATGTTAATTTGCAGACTTTCTGTGGATTATGGGGAAATGCGGTGGCATCAAAATTCACAGCTTGTATTGTTGTTTCTGCGTCATGACCTGTTCTGCTAACACAAAGATTGTTTTATTTCGTCAACACGGGCTCAATGGAAGTATTATTTGCAATGGGGATGGTGCGCATGTTGTTGTTTTTTTAGAAGAATGGCTATGGAAACTGTTGAACTAGTTAGCTGAAGTTTACTTGCATGTCTGATAAGCTTATTTGAGGGGAAATGTTAACCTTTTCAGTGATGATGAAGAAAATGTGCATTCTGAAAATTCTATAGAAAATCCTGATTATAATAAAACGCTGTTACAGTGTTCTATTTATTGTAATACTATTATGTGGTAAAATAGTTTTCACATGGTTTCTGTGAAATGTTGACATTTTTCAATTACGGTATAAAATAGAGGTGTATTAATCTTAATGTTGTTATTATAAGTGTTGGATGTAATTAAAGCAAGGGATTATTTTTAATTTTAGCTAATTAATTTACTGTTGCTTATATTTGACTTAAATACTGTACATAAATGTAACAGTTCTATATAAACCAGTTCAGAGGAGAGATAATGTATATTTTGCGGAATAATTCAGTTTTTCAACATTTAAAGTTTATTTTTTATTATTTAAACATTTGTTACTTTTTAATAATTTAACTTTATTACTTTTTAATTAATTTAACTTTTTTAATAGATTTTAACATTTATTACTTGGACAACGATATATGCTTAAGAAAACATTTTACTGAGAAATTGGCTCATGACATTATAAGGTATACATTCAGCGAAGCAGATTAAATGTGTAAACATTTTTGTTATTTAAATATTTTGCACAGTAACTTCATTTTTCAACTAAAGAATGTTTTACCTGTCTGACAATTGCACATCCATAAGAAACAATGAAGTGCCAATATATGGTATGTATGAAATATGGTGTCTTTAATTTTAAAAAATGTTGAATGATACATATATTGTTTCAATTTTAAGTGTTAATTGTTTTAATACAAAAATTCAAGGCCCTGTTTGACTCAGATTTAAGGAATTAAGAGTTTAAATTAAATTGTCTGTGTTGAAATTACTTGGATTTTTAGAAATTATAATGATGTTTTTATGTGATGTAATTATAATGATTTTTATTATGATTACTTTTACCTCTTTTTTTACTTGCCTAAGACTGGTTATTATCTGTTAGAACTTTTGGTCCCACTTAATATTAAGTGGCCTTAACTAATATGTACTCACACCAAAATTAATAATTCGTTACAATGTACTTATTGTGTAAATACATGTTTTTACATTGTACCTATGCTTGATTAAGTATCTGTATGTAATTACATCTGTAATTAATTTCTGTAATTACATTTGTAAATACACTGTTGACCATCCCTTACACCTTAACCCACCCTCAAACCTACCGATACCACCAAACTTGTCCTTAACCCTCCTCCTACCCCAACTGAAGAGCACCATACGTTTTTTCAAATACATTATGAACACAGTAAGTACATTGAATTTATTTTTTGATGCAAGTACATAGTAGTTAAGGACACTTAATATAAAGTGGGACCGAACTTATTTTTTTACATGGTTTTTGTTAAATATTGAAACTTTTCAATTAATATAAAAAAAAATTATTGCTGCTATTCATGAAAGACAAAACTATTTGGTTTGAAAATTGTCATTTAGAATAGAACCGACAGAAGGAATGAATATGAGATGAAAATATCATCAATAGAAATCAATAGGTTTTTAAAAAAAATGTCTTTAAAATGAAAGCAACACTGTCTTGATCACATCACTATCATCAATTTTTTTTTGGTTTTCCACAGCATGCTGCCCTTGCTGCTAAAGGATGGTTTGCTGTTGCCGTACGTGGTGACCTCACTGGCGTTCCTCTATCTGAGTCTGTATCTGCTCTCGGCTTTAGAGAAAAGTACGGATGAAGAGCTCAGGCTTGCCCCCTATCGCAAACTCGCACAACACTTCCTGCCAAAGCTCAACCTCAGCCGGATCGTTAAATGGAAAGTAAGTTAACACTGACGTCACGGCCCGTTACCACTGACGTTAATGAAATCGATGCTTATGAACAAGTCAGTTAAGTGCACAGGCCCACCTGAACGGCCCATAACATTCACATTAGCTTGACCCCCGAACGCTTTTGAAGACTTAACGTTTCAACAGCTCCTTGCGTGAATGTTCGAGACCAGGATGCTTGCTATTTGTGTAGCGTGAGTCATTAACACAGGTTTGCCTAGATATATTTATTTACACAAGAGGCATAAATAAGGGGGCCCTACGATGGTGGTCGAGTTTCATTGGGGGCTCGTGTTGCTCACACCAGCACTTCCACTGATCCTTCACTCCATCTGTCGTAAATAGACATGTTAATGTTTATACCTCGACTCACTGTCCCGAAAAAGGCTGGAAAATAAACATCAAGTTACAAGGATCTGTGTCGTACCGTTGCAGCGACTGATTGGGACTAACATCACGATGCTTCTTGACAAGTGTTGTTCATTTCGTGTTAGGCTTATGGCTGTATCAAATTTTCTTGTTGTGATTAATTCCTGAAGATTTTATCACGATATATGATGTTATAATGATATTGACCTAAGCTGCAAAAAAGTTACGGTAACACAGTTCATGCTAGTAACTACTGGCTTATTACCTACCTGTTATTAACGGTTCATTAGTAGTTATAAAGTATGATCTTATTCGCCTTGCCTAATCCTGAACCCAACTTCTACCTTACTAACTATTAATAAACAGCTTTTTAGTAGTTTATTAATAGTTAGTGGTGTTTAATGGTTTGTTTATATCGTGAATTGTGACCTGAATGTAAGTATTATACTAATAATACTTTAATACTTGGTGTAATGCTTTATTGTACATACATTTTCAGAGTAAACTAATGTTTCAGACTAATTAAATTGCACGAGGTGTATATAGTACAAAAGGTAAAACTTTACACTAAAGTCTCTTAAATGTAAATGCTGATTAATGGATTAAAACCAAGAGTGAGAAATAGTCAGATTTATTAGTTAACATTAGTTTAAAAATAAAGCTGGATTTTATTAGTTGTTATTTTTTACATGGCTGTCTGGTAACTGAATCTTATTTACCATCAGTAAACAGGCCTACGTTCCCATACAAATTCTTGCGTATATCTGTATGTCTGTCAAGCAGTTTTTTCACTGTTCGGCACTGTCTTGTAAATGAATAATACGTAGGTTGGTCTATTCTTCATTCAGCTGTTTTCATGTTTGTCACACTAAAAAAGATGCTTTTCTTAATTTGATTTTGTCTTGTTTCCTGTCCAAATATGTAAAAATTCTTAAATCAAGAAGCATTTTCTAGACAAGCAAAAAATGTCTTGTTTTGAGATATAATATGACAAAATTAAGAAAGTTTTTCCTAAAAAAAAAACAAGCAAAATATTCTGCTAATGAGGTCAGCAAAATAATCTTATTTTAAAAGAAAAAAACAAGATTATTTAGCTTGTTTTAAGGAAAAACTAAATTTTGGCATACTATATCTTTTTTAAAAAAAGACTATATTTTTTGCTGTCTAGAAAATGGTTCTTTAAGATCTTTCAAGATATTTGGACTAGAAACAAGACATAAAATCTAAGAAAAGCACTTTTTGCAGTGCAGCTTTGTTTCATTAAAGTTATTAATTAAAACATTAATAAACTATTATGGCTGAGAACAATGTTTTATGTCTAAGTTTTGTTTTGTTTTGTGGCAAGTAACAGTGTAGTAGGTGCGATAAAGTACATCCAGGATGGTTGTTTTTGCAGAATAAAGCCATTTAGTCTTATACAACAACAATGCCAATAAGCCTGTTGGGATTCATTCTGCGATAACAACCTCATGGATGTACTTTATCCCTAACTTAACATGTAATCAAATATATTATGCTTGTAATCAGATCATGACTACAATTTTAACGTGTTCTTAGACATTCACTAAGAAACTAACATCACCTAAGATTAGGAAAAGCTTTCGTAGTTTTTGATTTAAATTCATTTAGATAAATTTTGCTACATTAACTAATGTCTCCTATTGGAGCCGTATTGCACAGTGTTAATCTACAAAAGCCCTATAAATAGTCACACATAATATTAATGAATTCATATTTCAGCATTTAGCAGGCCAGATTAACATCAAAATATTTGAACTTAAGCTAACCCAATTAAGTCTCGGGGCATTTCAGTATTTTATGAAAATCACTAAAATACAATTATAATTTTCTTAAAAAGCACTCTAAAAATGTATAAAAATACAATTATTCCTGGTATTATAAGTGCACATGATATCTATATATTTGTATATATTTTTAATTTTGGCATATGTCTGCTTTGTGTTTTTACAGTTCTGGTTGTCACTTGTGGCCATGGCTGCTTTGAGCTTTACGAGTGTTTGGTTGGAGCCTCCAGCCAAGTTGCCAGATCTGTTTCCAGTGCTGGTCTCCATTTTCTCCTTCATACACTTTCTGGGCTTCGTAATTTATTTCAACCTAGTCCAGCTGATGGAGCCACAGAGGAGAAAGAGTCAGAAGAAAACTAACTGATACATGCCTTTGACATCAGTTGTCAAAGGAAAAACTGCGGCCAAAATGATGGCGAAGGGAAAGGAGGACGATCACTTTGGTTTGAATAGAACAGGATGGGAATAGTTCGGGAAAATTCAATTTCCTGCTAATGCGGTTTAGGGAACTTGCTTGATTTGGGAAGAGTGAGTCCAGTGAAAGGGGATACAGTTCTGCCAGGATTTCTCTCACTTATATGCCTTTAGAGACCAAATGAGTGAGTGGGATATTGGTTTTGTGTAAATGACCAAGCTGTCAGGCCATTATATTCAGGAACAATTTTGATACGTCAATAAATGATTTTGTATCAAACTGAATGTCTGCCAGATTTTTTTTAATTGCCCAACAACAACCCTTATTATTTATTTATTTTTGAAAACGTCTTTTTTCATGTAAAAGTGATGCTCTTAAAGACAACTTTTTTATTTTAAATTGGGAAGAATACTTTCCAGAATAGAAACAAATTATGTTTACTCAAACCCTCATATATATCTATTCAATATACACATATTGTAATCGCCAAATTGCTATTTAATATAAGAACGATAAATACATACTTTTTGCAATTTTGCTTTATTTATATAGTAAATATATGGAATAAAAATAGCAATTATTATTAGTATTATAATTCATTTTAAACATTTTGCTGCAAGTGTTAAAATATAATAAATAATAATATGAATAATAATAGTTGTTTTTTTAATTTTAATTTTTTTATTTAACTATATAATGAAAACACTAATCGAAGCACAGGGTGGCATGGTGGCTCAGTGGTTAGCACTGTCGCCTCACAGCAAGAAGGTGGCTGGTTCAAACCCCCGCTGGGCCAGTTGTCGTTTCCGTGCGGAGTTTGCATGTTCTCCCTGTGTTTCCGCGGGTTTCCTCCGGGTGCTCTGGTTTCCCCCACAGTCCAAAGACCTGCGCTATAGGTGAATTGGGTAAGCTAAAATGGCCATAGTGTATGTATGTGAATGCGAGTGTATGGGTGTTTCCCAGTACTGAGTTGCAGCTGGTAGGACCGCATAAAACATGCTGGATTAGTTGGTAGTTCATTCCACTGTGGCGGCCCCTGAGGACCAAGCCGAAGGAAAATGAATGAATGAATGAACAAAGCACAAAAAAACTAATATCACTGAAATATTATTAATAATCATTATTTATAAAAGATTACCATATTTCGCTGTAAAATAGTAACACTGCTAACTAAAATGTTTATGGAATATTTATCAAACATCACAAATATTTAATTAGGCTTCATACAATTACATTTTGATACTGTGATGGCTTATATTAATCACGTAGCTGTAAGCAAAAGGCACTTCTCTTTCGAGTACTAAATGAAAGAAAAAAATCATTAATACAGTGGAATCATCTCACCACTGACTGAAGACATGAGGCTAATACTAAAGCTTTGCATTAAAATGCTTCGACTTCATGAGCTGTAAAACAAAAATGATGGAAGCAGACATATCAGAACATAATGCTGTAAAGCTGAAATACCAAGGGGAAAAAAGTACAAGCAATCTTTTTCACCCCTCTTTGTGCGAGTTAATGACGGCCATTAAAAAAAATCCATTACAACTATAAATGTTATCAGGTCACAAAGGGGCTAGTGTGTTACAGCCCGAGCGTGTCCAGACACACACACACAGACATTCACTGAAATAGGAGAGAATGAACCAGTTAGGTATGTCTGTCTTATAAGAGACACTATCTACATTTTTCTGCATGTCTGTTATGGTTGAACTGAAAAAATCTGAAACAAATCACTATCACGTCAAACAATAAGGCTGCACTATAAATAATCAATATACGTAGAGAAAACGGAGTGAGACGTACATTTGGCTTGCTGATTTTTTTCATGACATCAGTATCACAAGCATATCTGTGGCCAAAGCACTTTTGAGTTCTTTATTTTTGTTCTTATTACAGTCCAGAATTTAGTATACTATTTAATGTACCTGTATGATTTCTGAAGAAAAACTCATCTTGAGTTTCTTGGGATTTTTCATGGTCTATTGAAAATAATTATATTAATCTACATTATTATATTAACATTATGCATTAAATATTAACATTTAATAGAAATAGAGATAGGTGGTATGAGAAAAGAAAATGCCATACCACTTAATACATTGTGACATTTTGTGTCTTGATAACAAAAAACACTCACCGGCCACTTTATTTGGTACACCTGTCTAACTGCTTGTTAACATACATTTCTAATAAGCTAATCACATGGCAGCAACTCAATCATTTAGGCATGTAAACATGGTCAAGACGATCAGTTGCAGTCCAAACCGATCATCAGAATGGGGGAAAAAGATGATTTAAGTGACTTTGAATGTGGCATGGTTGTTGGTGCCAGACAGGCTGGTCTGAGTATTTCAGAAACTGCTGATCTACTAGGATTTTTGCGCACAACCATCTCTAGGGTTTACAGAGAATGGTCCGAAAAAGAGAAGGTATCCAGTAAGTGTCAGTTCTGTGGGCGCAAATACCTTGTTGATGCCAGAGGTCAGAGGAGAACGGCCAGACTGGTTCAAGCTGATAGAAAGACAACAGTAACTCAAATAACCACTTGTTACAACTGAGGTATGCAGAAAAGCAACTCTGAATGCACAATACGTTGAACCTTAAGGCGGATGGGTTACAGCAGCTGAAGACCACACCGGGTGCCACTCCTGTCAGCTAAGAACAGGAAACTGAGGCTACAATTTGCATAGGCTCACCAACATTGGACAAAAGAAGATTGGAAAAACCTTGCCTGGTCTGAGTCTCGATTTATGCCGTGACATTTGGATGGTGAAGTCAGAATTTGGCATTAACAACATGAAAGCATGAATCCATCCTGCCTTATATCAACGGTTCAGGCTGGGGGTGGTGGAGTAAAGATGCAAATGGAATAAACAATGCTTTTCTGATTTTCTTCAGAATAGTATTCAGATACAGAACTTGAATAATTAAATGCAAATTATCATTGTATAGTCTTCATCGTGTGTATATATAATAATGAAATATAAATAATCTTTGTAATCTAATGCTACAGACGATGGAATTTCTTGTGCTTTTAAGCTATCTTGAAAGTCTTTATAATAGACAAAGTCTAAAAACATGCAAATGATAAACTTTGCAATGACAAACTATTGGTACCTGCTCAACAATAATCATGACTAGACATTGCACATGCTACGATGTAACTATTGCAGATGTGTACATTGCGATAATTATGCTGAAGCGATATATTGGTTTAAAAAAAAGCCATCAAACTGACATCAACAGAGAAAGACCATCACTTCAAAAATGGAAGCAAACGGTCAGACTTTGAAGATTACCAAAACAAACCTTTTAATTCAGTGGATAAACTTGCACGGATTATTTGTTCACCTAAAAAAATAACAATATGCGCTAGCAAAATAAACATCATAAATTTAGATTTCACGTGGGCTTTAAGCTTATTTCATCCATACAATATATAATGATGATAATTAAAGTTTAAGGAGAATATTGACACCTCATTATACCCAGTTTTTTAAAAAAAACATTTCACTGATTGTTTAGGTCTAATGAAAGTTACTCCCATAAATCACGCAATGCATAATAGGGCGTAGGAAAAAGCTTGATAAAAAAAACAAAAAAGTCCTGTAAAATTCACACCACTGGAATGCATGATACAATTTTATTAGACAGTGCTAATATGAAATAACCATATCTAACGTGCGTGGTTACAGATTAAAACTCTTTTGAACTCCTCTGAACTCTTTCGAACCCAAAGCTAAAGACTAAAGACTGCTGAATGCAAAAATATGTTTCACTTGTTGTTCTCAACTGTAGCAGTGCGAAGTGTGTGACAAGTGTGTGTTTTGTTTTGGTCAGCTTAAGCTTTTGTCCTTCAGACAGCCTCTAAAGTGATAAAGAGAGAGTTACGTGATCCACCTTGAGCGAAACGCCAGCTGCCGTCCGTGTCGTACATCGAGAAATGATCCCTCAGCGGCTGCCAAAATAAAGAGACAGACTATCAATGAATGCCTTCTATACATTTGTGCATGTGTAGGTTTTCATCGTGTTGTTGCTATCTGAAATACATTTATCCCTTGTGTTTGTGTGTATATAATATGTGTGTGTATTTTTGTATGTGTGTGTGTATGCATACATTGCTCTAATGGGACTGTATGCCAGCAGTAAGAACACTATTTTGGCAGCGACGCAGCACACCGTGTATTGTAGAATCAACATTTTGTCAGATTTACCGCGATGGGGGGAAAAGCTTTCAGAGAATGGATTCAATGTAAATGCGTCTGATAGGATGGCAAGGTGTCGGCGGCGCTGTCTCATTTTGACTACGGTGAAAAGACTGACAGCCTCCTCAGACCATCTCTGCGCTTTCAGACTGACAGGATGTTCAGTGTACATCAAACACGCTGACAGAGAGCTGCGCTGCTGACAAAAGCAGATCCGTTCTGTTTGCAACTCTGCACGGAATTATATGCAAATCAGAAAGGCATGGTGCGTATAAAAATATCTGTGCAAGCGTTTGGTGTATTTCAATAAGGTGTCAATTAATTTTATATTTGATAAGTTGAATAAAGTACTATCTCATTATTAAAGTAATTACTGACTGTCAGAAGTTTTGGGGTAAGTAATGGTCTACTATGCTAAGCAAAGCAAAAGGTTTTTAAGCAAAAATTGTTTAAAATAAAAAGGTAATTTTTTTAGGTAGTACATACCATGCTGAGAATTTTTTTAAAAAAAATTCAAGATTCATTAGTTATAGGTTGAAGTAAAATGTTAAAAACTAAAACAGTACAAAAACAGTTTTATTATATAAAGACCTGACAGTTATTCCAAATTTCAAACATTGTTTCATATTGTAATTTAGAGCATCTGTTCCCTCCCAAAAAAATGTACTATTGGTCAGAATAACAAATGTTATACTAACAATCAGGGTTATTCCACCAAACAGCGATTTTAAAATGTAAACTTGTATATGGTGTTGTTTTAAAGGGATAATAAATTAATAATTAAAAAAAAAATTATAAACATTATACACACTATACACCTATTATAGTCACATATTATATTAAATCTGTCATTTAATAAAAGAGCGAAAATATATTAAACATTTTAAAAGAAATATGTTATTTCTATCTCTATGATACGAGCCAAAACAATTGTGCAATCTACTCAACAAAACACCACTGATTAAAGTTAACTGTAAAATTGAATGCATCTGTGTAATGTGACAACCTTAAGAGTTCAAAGTATTAAATACCTTAAGATTGCCTTCAGAAATTCAGAAGAACCGCCAGTCTGCCTCAACCCTGTAAAAGCAACATAGATAAATTAACATAGTTTTTGCAGCTTAAATGGATAGTTCACTCAAAAATGAAAAAGTGCAGCTAACTTATTCACCATCAGGACATCCGAGATGTTGATGACCTTATTTCTTTAGTAGAACGTTATAAATAGATTTTTAGCTTAAAATGTGGAAACTGGTAATTTATAAAATGCAAATCAATGGCTTACAGCATTTTGAGACTCAATAAAGCATATGCAGGCTAAACAAATGAATGCACTTGGCTCCTGGAAGAACATTTGAGTCTTATTCAAGACAATCAGTCCCTTCAGGATTTTGCAGGGATGTTTTAGGGGTTTTTGCAGCTTAAAATGACTGACTTTGTGATGGCTTTGCTCAAAACTTGTAACATTAATTGCTTCAATTTTTGTTATTTGATAAAAATGCACAAATATTTTAAAATAAAATCTTTTTTAATCTTAAAAACCCCTGGACTTGCAAAATCCTGTATAGACTGGAAAATGGCCAGTCTGCGCAACATTATTTACAACAGTTTTAACTGGTAGCCACTGATATTAAACTTTGTTTTTTTCTTTTATTCTTAGTGCCGTTGATTTGCATTTTATAAATCACCAAAGATCAAGGTTTCAGAAAAAAAAAAGTCACCTACATCTTGAGCAAATTTGAATATTTAGGTGAACTACTCCTTTAAGACACTGCATCATATTACAAATACACAAGCGAGACAAGTGCACATGTAGCTTATCAGGTAAATCAAACCATCAGTTCTAGATTTTGTAGACTCTGCTTCAGCTGTCACGGCTAGATGATCTAAATGCAAATGACCTAAAATGCATCTCATACTCCTGCAGGACGTGTGTGTGGACATAACCAGTATTCACATAAAAGCCTGAAAAACATGCTGAGAGTTGCTCAACTCGGCCCTCCCCACCAAAAGCCCTCTAATATACAGCAGCCCTTTAATTGTGCTGGTGTTTTCCATCAAAGAAAAGAGTCAAATGCTCCCCAAACAGAGCCCATCTATCCTTCAGCAGCCTGGGATTGATGCGGTATTAGCAGGGTCTGTGACCCCCGTCCCGGCCAAGAACCAAAAACCTATTTGTTTTATTACATTTTAAGGAATTTTTAATACAGTCTATTAAGGCTGTCTTACAAATCTCCCCCAGCTCAACCCCATCTGCGGACTGATCAATTTTTATACTGCTGATCCCTTCCCTTCCTTCTCATTTTGTCACTGCAAAATTCATATTATATAGGATTTTCTTATGGAAAACGTGCCATAAAAATCCTTGCTGATGTGTACAGGAGGCCGAGCGCGCAAAGACGTAGAGGGCTTTGGTGAAGATAAAATTTGTTTCAGCGGTAAGCAGAACTGTTTAAATGTTATTTATTTTCATGCTCCAAAGAAAATATATTGTGAAGTGCAACATTGATTTAGAACATAACAATGTCTCCGTAGAAGAGGTGGAGGCAGGGGCCGATTTATGAATCCTTTGCTCAGCTCCTTTAATTGAATTTTCCAAATCTCTCGCCACACAGAAATAATCAATACCCTCGGCCCAGGCGACAAACTTGCCTCAGAATTATTGCGCTCTTTCTTTTTCCATTTTGCGCTCATCAGCAACATGTACGACTTGTAAGGCGCTGGACTTGGTAATGCCTGAATAAGCTGGAAAATTTACAGCCGGTCTGATTGTTTAGAAGGGATGGCCTCTTTCTTTATAAAGCTTGAGGGAAAAACTTTTGTCATAAACATCTTGCTTGTGAGTTTGTCCTTTGGCCCCAAGGTTAGGGTTTTGGGAAGCCATTAGATGATTGCCGGGGCTTCCGTTAGGGACGTGGATTCAGCGCTTTGCCTGTCAAAGTTAAAATATCCTTGAGGATTTTCTCAGCTGTCTTGGCGGTATCAGGCTGCCTGGTGCTCAGCTTGCTTTTACACGAGTAGTGTCATATCCTCGCCGTCATATGTCATCCGCACCAGCTCCTGTACGGCTCAAGTGACACCGAGTGTTTGAGAACTCTAATAGCAATGATGTGTCTCTATGAAATCCAGGGTATTAGTGATCCGTGCCAGAGTCCAATGGAGTCCCAGGAGAGCTTCGACTAACATCTTTAACATCTACAGCTACTAATGCATTTATTTAGTGTCCGTTTGTCTTCGAGTATCATTTACTTAAAACTTATTCATGTTGCTGCAGTAAATAGATCTGGTCTAGATCATGTGAGTAGAAAGTATTCAATGATGCAAATGAGGAAACTTCGATGAGGTGATTTTAGATGTTGAATTCAAACCCTAATAAATGTCATAAGAAAAGCAAAACCTCACTGTAACGAAATGTGCTATTTGTACAGGACGTCCTCTCATGCACAGTTTGATAAATGAAGCCTGCTTACTGAAGCAATTCATATTTAGCTGCACTTCTGTGATGTTTGTTTTAGTGGACAATCACAATCTCTTCCTCTGGACAAATAATTTGATTTTGTCACTCAAATCACGAGTTTACAATTCCAACACATCCCAACAAAATCATTGTTAGATATACATGCACTGGCCACTAACTGACTTAATCCTTCGTGGCATAGATTCAACAAGGTACTGGAAATATTCCTCGGAGATGTTGGTCCATATTGACATGATAGCATCACGCAGATTTGTCGGTTGCACATCCATGATGCTAGTCTCCCATTCCCATTCCAGAGTTCTGGTAACTGTAATCACCAGAATCCAGTGAACTCATTGTCATGTTCAAGAAACCAGTCTGAGATCATTTGTACTTTATGACATGGTGCGTTATCCAGCTGGAAATATCTATCAGAAGATGGGTACACTGTGGTCATAAAGGGATGGACATGGTCAGCAACAATACTCAGGTAGGCTGTGGAGTTGACATGATGCTCAATCGGTACTAATGGGCAAAGAAAATGTCCCCCACACCATTACGCCAACACCACCAGCCTGAACCATTGATACAAGCCGAGATGCATCCATGTTTTCATGTTTTTAATGCCAAATTCTGACCCCACCATCCGAATGTCACAGTAGAAATCGAGATTCATCAGACCAGGCAACGTTTTTTCTAATCTTCTGCTGTCCAATTTTGGTCAGCCTGTGCAAATTGTAGATTCAGTTTCCTGTTCTTGCCTAAATGCATTGAGTTGCTGCCATGTGATTGGCTGATTAGAAATTTGCGTTAACGAGCAGTTGGACAGGTGTAAAAAAGTTTTTTAATTCTTAAGTCTTTAAAAAAAAAAACTTTGAAATGCTAATTCATGTCCATTTTCAGAAGAAACAGCATTTATTTGAAAGATAAATATTTAATAGATCTTTGATAAATGTAATGTAATGTAAAAAAACATTATACTATACTTTTCAAATCACTGTTGATCAACTAAAATGCATCCTTGTAGAATAAAGGTAATCATTTCTTAAACCTAGATGAAGACTATATACACATTACATGTACAGCATAAATTATATAATTTATAATAGTTACATTTGTTTAAACTGTCCATAATTTACATATTAGCAAGCAATTCAACTTGGCCGAATAATGTTCTTATTTTACATATCGGTAAAAAATGTATTGAGAAAAATAAAAGTACTAACAAAAAAAAAGTGGTTCAATCTGCCCTTATTTCATATAATGGCAAACAAACAAGCTCCTATCCTATTCCAGACCTAGAATAATAGTTTGTTCATCGTCAACGTACGTTTTAATAGCTTAAAACAACAAAGAGTCAATTCTCTTCCTAAGGACGTAAATGTGAAAACACTCTTGTACAGTTGTTGTTGTTCTCGATGTTGATAAATTTCATGCTCCCCCATGTGATCAAGATTGTGACATTCCTCTGGTGTCGAGCTTCAAGCAACATGTACGCAGAGGTCCACGAGTGTGACTAATTAAAACAATTTCAGGCGACCTTATCTTAAAAACATGCTGAACTTCATCACAATCCGGCCATTGACTTACAACAAATCACCATTGTGCGACTGAATCACAAGTGCAGCTTTGCTGGGGGCTGAATGTGTGCTTGAAATAATCTAATTAATTCTGTCCCACGAAGAGGAGTTCTGGCTTGTTTGTGTTAGCAAAATGATATATTTTTCTTAGAAAAAGAGGAGCTTTTATTTGCACTGAGGTCGAGACAAATGTCTATGAAGATGCCGCATTGACAAACCAAATCTGGTAAACGGCTATTCAAAGGCCCCATGTGACCAAGACGCAGAACCTCAGTGCTTGAAATCAATCTCCACTCACATATAAGTGGAACACAAAATGTTTTCTTTCTCTTGCTCTTTTAAGCAAAGCAATGGGGTCACAATCATCATACTGTAATTTGAATCAATTCAATATGGGACATAACTTATCCTTATGTCACAGTCTAACAAAGGCCGTGTTGTGATGTGGAGACGTCCGGGACACATAACTAAACATAACTAATTGTGTGCTGATTGCTATCTGATCCGACGGAATTACTAAGACTGGATATCCACTTAAGATAAGTGTTATCGTTCATGCTTTTAAATGGTAAATAATTCAATTCTAAACATTTGGTTGATTCCCAGATTCACTCACCTTGTAGAGGACCCTTGTTTGTGTCGCCTCGATATGCACTAGAGGCGATTTTAGCAGCTGCAAATAAAAAGGAATTCAGCTTTATGTTTTGCACACAGACATAATTTGTTGTGTGAACTTTTAATAGCGGATGAGTAGCTAATAAATATATGTCTATTGTATGTGCTTGGGATGCGAGTTATTTGCATTGTGTGCTTTTTCCATATACAGTAGAAGAAGCTCTTACACAGAATCTCATGTCTCTTGAGTTCGGTTTGCAGATCAGCAGGACTCATCATCAGCAAGAGACTCCTCAGCTCACTACTGCCCTCTACCGGCTACACACAAACACATTCATATCAGGACATTCTGCAATTAAATATTGCATTCTGTAGTGGATGCATACCATCGTCATCTTGGTTAGTGTCTTAGTTTACTAGTTTATAGACTTCTTGTATGTGAGCCACATACCACTAATGTTTCCAGCTGCTGTCTGTATTTCATGAGGTCCTTCAGAGATTTTTGCACCTTAGACCTGAGAAACACAATTCTGAGAAAAAACAAAACAACATGTTTTTACAATAGGGTTCTATTTTTTTAATATTGGCACATTGCCACCACACTTCATAAAGATTTATTAATGCAAAATAATGTTTTTTTAGTTAATTACTAATGAGTAACTCAAATTAAAAGTCAAGTAAAATAACTTTCAATTTCAAATAAAAAAATATAATTTTAATTGTTAACACTAATATATAAATATTTTTATATTTATGTATTAATTATAAATGTAAACAATAATATAATTGTTTTAATTATTTTCATTTAAAAAAATGTATTACAACAAATGTATTTACAACATTTATTATTTTCTCAACATTTTTTCAATCAAAAGTTATTTGTTAACATTACTTAAATCGAAGCATAAATCCTTTAGAAAATATATTGTTCATTGTTTGTTTATGATAGATAATGCATTAATTAATGCTTACAAATTAGAACTTATTGTAAATTGTCACCTTTTTATTTAACTAATAATCCAGATTTTACTAATATAATTAAAGCTTAATATATACTGTAACAAATCTCTTTGTCATGGTTGATTAATGTTTACATTTGCATTTATTCAGTTAGCAAACGCTTATCTAAATCAACCATAGAAGCACTTTAGATCACCAGAGAGGCAAAATATACACAATTGCCATGACAAATCAAAGTTACTCACTCACATTCCTTCAGCTTATTCCCTGCTTTATCAAGGATCGCCACAGCAGAATGAACCGCCAGTTAATCGTTTTACACAGGTAATGCCCTTCCTACCACAACCCAGGACCGAGAGTACAACCCTCAATGTTGGGAAACACCCACACACTCTATGGCCAATTTAATTTGTCCAATTCACCTAAACCATGTCTTTCAACTGTGGAGAAACGCGATCACTCAGACAAAACCTACACAGACATAGGGAGAACATGCAAACTTCACACAGAAAGACCTACTGGCCCAGCGAGGAACCAGCGACCTTCTTGCTGTGAAGCAACCATGCTAACCATATATAACCATCATACCACCAAATCTGAGTTAATTTTGCATTTTTTTAATCAAGTCATTGTAACAGAGTGTTTGTAGGAAAGTGTCTGGTATATTTAAAGAGGAAAAGAGTGTGTTTCCTACAGGTGGTTTGTCCAGCCCTATCATCTGAGTGAAGCACATTTAGAATGGCAAAATGTTTTCTGATGCAAATATTTATGGAGGACAAATAAACAATTTGGTACTGATGAAACATCTTCAGATGTTTCTTACAAAATGGCCAGAGGCTCAGCTGTTCACGTTGAGGTTGGCAAGGATGTTTTAGGTGCCCAGCTGCATTGTGAAGGTACTGGCTGACTGGAATCAGCAATACCGATTTGGAGACATTAAGATTAGATTCAACTTTATTGTCATCACACATGTACAAGTACAGTTGAAGGTAGTAATCCTTCATTCAGCTGGAAGTATCTGTCAGAAAAGCTAATATCCGAGCATCAATTATCAAAACCTCTGGTTGTAATGAGAGGTAGAGTTGGGTGTTATCAGTAAAGCAATGGTAGGATAAACCATGTTTCTGAATGACAGATCCAAGTGATGCCGTGTACATGGAGAAGAGAAGCGGTCAAAAAAACAGACCCCAGTAGCAAAATGGTGTGGCTCGGATACTTCACCCATCCAGGAAACCTTGAATGATCTACCAGAGAGGTAAAAGCTGATTGTCTTGAGGGTTGCTAAGAGAATTTGGAAGTTCACCGTGTCAACAGTAGCAGAAAGATGAGCACTGAGGATTTGGATGCAGCTCTTGTGAGTCACCACAACTGAGAACAGCGCAGTCTCAGTGAAACGTCCAGGAGATTGTTCTGACTTTATTGAAGACAGCAAGTGTGTTTTAAATAAATGGCAATAGGTGATATTGGATTGTACCTGCTAATGATAGCTAGGTTTGAGGTTATTTTTTTATATAGTGGAGTTATCTGAGCCTGCTTAAATACATCAGGCAATAAACCAGAGTGAAATAATGCGATAATAATGTAGGTAAGCACAGGGACAACCGAACGTATAATAGCTTCAAGAAGATGAGACGGAACCGGGTCCAGTTGACATGTAGTAGGGTGACTGGATAGGACAGGTTTTGACACTCAAATGTCTTTAATAGGGGAGAAAGAAGCACACTAGCGAGTGTGTGATAGTTAATGTGGTGTGTTTGTCCATTGTTGTAGAGAACTTTTTGTAAAAAATGTTAGTCTAAAAATGAAGTCATTAGCTAAAATTGACATTAATTGTAAAATATTGTTACATTGTTATTTATAATAATAATAATAATAATAATAATAATAATAATGAGGCATAATATTATACGGCATATACCACTGCAAAATATAACTTTATATATATTACATTATTATTACATATAATTATATAACATTCTTAGATGCTTAAGAGAAAATTTGCTATGTAATGGCATAGGAATATATCAAACCCATATTCCTACTGTAGCTAAGTCTGTGAAGAGAGGACAAGCCGACTAAGAATAAGATATTCATTTATTTTTAATTCACATTTAAAAATATTGGGAGACATATTAACGAGGCAAAATTTTATACAAGGTTCCTCGTCCAATCACACTCCAGAGCTCCTCTACATTTTGCAGAAGTTCTCTTGCGTTTGACTCCCCAAATGAATACTTTCTTAAATGAATCATAAGGCCGCTCTCTTTATTGATGTTTTTATATATATTTAACTAGCTTCCTCTTAAATGACTGCACTATAAAATTCAAAACTAATGCTTGTCTTGATGGATCGCATGGAGCTCTGTGTTAGTATGCGCTGGAAAGGAAATAGGTCTTTTCTTAAACTCTCCTTATCCAACTATTTTTAGTGCTATGTAAATCAACGAGGCTTTTGGCTGGTGATGAAACTCCCTCCATGTCCTGTCATTAAATTCTGATCAGTCATAATGGCTATCAGCCAAGTGGGACAAAGGAAATATCCAGTAATGAGGAGAAATTTCTGTCTGTTCTCCACTGTTCCAGTTATACAATTGTTAGTAGCTTCATAAAAATAGACTTTGATGGCACTCTGGGTTTTGTGAAATACAGTTAAGCGCAAATTTTAAAATATAGTAACAAAAACAGCATTAAAATATTTAGAAGTTAGATCAAAACAAAAAGCAATTAATTGTTGTTAGATCATTTACTGTGCTTTTAATTTAAATAACCATGTTATTAAATTATAAAAAATATTACAAATTATTAAAATGGCATTCCTATATCCATTGTAATTAATAAATTTTAATAATAATAATAATAATTGTTTCTTTTAAGCAGATTTTGAGCAATTTATCAGAACTTTTAATTCAATATTTTTGTAGTAAATACAGCGTATTTATTATAATTATTAAATAATTCCAATTTTAATTTATTTGTTGTTTCTTTTATATTGATATATGTTCATATTTATTTATGAAGTGTCCATTTTTAGCTTTTTAATCGTACCCTTATTTATATTATATAATTATTCTAACAACCTTAAATGTTGTTATTATTAAATGCATAGAAATTGTTAGCATGTTTAAAAAGAGATATCTACATCCTTACCTCTCAGCATCTGTCAAGGGTTCTTTTGTTTCTGGAGGATTCGTTTTCTTCCCAACTGCTTTAGAATTACCTGCTGATGAAGCACTAAATGTCAGCGATTTATCAAATCAGCATGAGCAAAGATATTATTAATGGCTACAAAGACAGCTAATCTAAATGCAATGTCACTGGATTACGAGAGACCCCTACTGTACAGGATTCAAGCAACAACATGACATGAGCTGGGGATTGTTTATGCTGATTATCAAAAGCAGAAAGGAACACACACATACACATACACACCTTAGTCTGAACACTATAAAATAAAAAAGCAATCTCCTTGTGATTAAAATGCGAGTTTTATAGGGCTTTGAGGGCACAGTAGGACTGTGGTTTCTGATACCTGAAGGTTTCGTCGTTCCAGTCATAGGAGAATAGTTCCTTTTTGGTGCATGTCTCTTAGCTGGGCTCTAAAATAAATTAATATGAAGCATTTACATCTTCAAATCATTGAGGTATACATTTCTTTATGTATATTAAGTATATTTCTTACTGTATTTTTAATAAACAAGTAAGAATGGTTTACGATAATGCCCACTAGTTAACATTAGTTAATAGGGACCTCAATACTACAATGCAAAAGGAATATTTAAAAAATGTAATTACTAAAAAATATAATTTATTATATTATAAATTAGTTTCCCAGTGATGGGTTGCAGCTGGAAGGGCATCCGCTGCATAAAAGACATGCTGGATAAGTTGGCGGTTCATTCCGCTGTGCTGACCCCGGATTAATAAAGGGACTAGCCAACATAAAATGAATGTATGATTATTATGAATTAGTAACATTAATAGCAAATATTTACTTTCTACACATATTGTTATTTACTTTACTTTTAAATTTTATTCATTTGCATTATTAATTTAATGACATTTGCATATATTTCGTTCTTGTATCTGCTTATTTATTTATTTATTATCAGATTTGGAATTATTCATCTGAATTCTATTCAGTCATTATTTGTAGTATTTTATGAGAATAAATATTATTGTTTGACATTAATACATTGACTAATATTTACTATCAAACAATGTTTTTTGTTATTTTTAGTTCATGTTTGCTCGCTTCCATTAAATAATAACTAGAATACATTAACAAATCAAAAGCTGTTAATGTAGAAATTAGCAGTAACTTAAAAAATGCATTAAAATATTTTTTCATGTCAACTAATGTTAACAAGCAGAGCATTAACGTCACTGTTTAATGCCAAGATACTGTTGTCACCTTGACAATTTAGTAAGCATAAATGGAATATATTTTTTTATAAACTCACGTTTTCTTTGTCTTCTAAATGAAGAGCTCTCTTCACACTGTGGAAAAAAATAGTTTATTGGGGCTTTCAAAAGATTAACTTTATTATAATTAACAATATGTGCAAATATAGGAAGGCAGACATCAGACAGGTTTATAGCACATGTAAAGTTATATTGACAATATTTATCACAGATTGTAAATAGTTTAACTAACGTTAGTAAAATGTTAGTTATATCCGATAGGTCAAGTCTTAAAAACAGTTATTGAATATGTTAATCATTATTATATTACTTTAACAAGCATCAATGAATGCTAAATATTGTTGTATAACAGTTCATAATGTAAAACCACAACACTATTTTGAAACACTGGAATGTCATTATGTTCAAATCGCAATGTTGAAAGGTTGGTAATAATTCTAAGAAGGAATGATTCAACTGATTTGATAAACTTACGGCATTGTAACGGTTTATTTCTTGTGGCGTTACAGTAATCGTCGACTGTTTGTAGTTTGGCGCGGTGCGGCAGCAATTTAGTTCCCCGGAAACACCCATCCGCGCTTTAAAAATATTTTTATATAACCACAACCAAATTCACATAGCCTGGTTTCAAATATTGTTTGAGTAAAAATTGGTTTATCTGCCACGCCTATTCCTCAACTACTGGAGCAAAATACCTCATTCACAAATACTGTATAAGAACCAATGAAAGCAGTTGTTTCCAGTCTTCTCTATTGAACTGCGCACAGCTGGGGAGGGTTTGTTTACACAACAGCCATGGCAATCAGACTCAGTAGTGAACGTCAACGAAAATAAAATAACCTACAGCTTCGGCTCTCTAGCTCACTGTTATCATTACGGTATGGCGTTTCGGTAGCATATTGACTGTATTTTCATAATGCAGCGCTCGGAGGAGGAGAGGTTTTATATGACCTGCAGGGCTGCTTATCTGTCTGTGTTCAGATCCAGCCTGGTTAATATGACTTCAAAAGATCAGCTGTGCACTGGTGAGCATAAAGCATCTCAGCGGGTTTATACCTGCACTTTGATCATTAATATTAGGGCTTACTATGACAGAGAAGATTAATAGCACTTATTAATTGCTTAGTTAATCACAATTCAAGATTCAGCATTTAATAGATAATGTGCTTTTAAAAAATAATGTAATGCATTCCTATATGTGACCCTGGACCACCAAATAAGTGTAAATTTTTGGAAATTGAGATTTATACATCACTTGAAAGCTGAATAAATAAGCTTTCTATTGATTTCTATTGATTACTTTGTAAAGATAGGACAATATTTGGTGAGATACAACTATTTGAAATTCTGCAATCTGAGGCTTAAATCTAAATACTGAGCAGATCACCGTTTAAACTATCCAAATAAAGTGCTTTGCAATGTGCATTGCTAATAAAAAATATATATGTACAGTAGGAAATCCTTATGGAACATGGCTATTAATTAATATTAAATGCTTTCAGCCATAAGAGAAAAAATCAATCATTTTGACTCATGCAGTGCATTTTATGCACATTGCTCATGATATATACCTATGCAACAGGAAGAATAAGAAAAATAAATATTTACTCACTATTTACTCTAATGGTTCAAACTTTTATGAGATTTTTTTTTTCTGTTGAACACAAAAGAAGAAAGCGAAAAACCCACATACGTAGTAGGAAAAACAAATACTATGGAGGTCAATGATTATGGGTTTCCCTTCAAAACATCTTCTTTTGAGTTCAACAGAATAAAGAAACTCAGAAGAAACCGCAGAAAAAGAAAGCAGAAGAAAAAAGTCAAACATATTTGGAACAAGTAAAGGATGAATAAATGATAACTGAATTTGAGAGTTTTGTTTGGACTGTCCCTTTAATAATAATTACACATAGTCATTTGGTAAATAATATGTTTGATGTTTATTTATTATCTCTCAGTTCTTCAGCAAGCAGGTAGAAACCCGTCACAAAAAGCTTTAGACAAATACTGGCCACCAGGAACCAAGAAGCTGAATTTTGATGATTTCTGTGAGATACTGAAAAAGGAAAAACCAGCAGAACCAGACCAGCTCATGACAATTTTCAAGAAATTTGACACAAATGGTGATGGATATATTTCACATGATGAGCTTAGCAGAATTCTTACTTCAGTAAGTGTTAAATATTCAATTCTCTTTTCAAAAACATGCATGTATTCTGCCTTAATCATTTCTGGCCTCTATTTGATTTGTTTGTTTTAGTCTGGTGAAAAAATGTCACATAAAGAAGTGGATGAAATCTTTTGCTTAGCAGATGTCAACAAAGATGGAATGTTAGACTACGGAGAGGTATGGTTTCCACTTTTTTTTCCATGAGTAGTGGTGGTTTGTAATGTAAATACCATAGTCGGAAATTGAGAAATTCCTTGCAAATGTCAACCTTGCCATGAAAAATATTTTTTTTGTAGGTTAGTGTAAAAAGTTTTGTGTGTAGGCTTGTATTTTACAGTATTGTATAAAATACCCAAAACAGTTTCTGCCAATGTTTTCAAATTATTATATTTGATTTACTAAAATCACAGAAGTGCCAATTACACATATATCACATCTATAATGGAAATGTGTCACAATCCATAACTTTACCCTCATAAATACAAAAAAGGTAAAATAAAGTAAAATAAGTCATTTTTGTTCTATAGTGAGCCGACTCTTACCTATTTGATTAGCATTATTTCTTTTGGATTGTGCAGTTTAATTCATAAAATTTCTACAAAGTATGTTGTGTACTGTAAACTAGTAAACTGTTTTAGTCACATCCATAATGCATGTTTATATTCCTCATTTAAAATTTTTAAAAAAATGTACAGACTGATATTTTTCTGATCCTATAACTCTGCGGTTAGTTGTTTTATAATATAAACCGATGTTTCAATGTAATGTTAGCATACACTTTCTATGTGAATTTATTAGCTAGACCACTGTTCAGTTTTGCAGGCTGCTCGGGTCTACAGCAGAGAAATGTCAGGCCGCAGCGCTGGAGAAGCTCGAGGCTGATGTCAAACTGAAGAGGCAGAACTTTGGCAGCCAGCTGAACACTCCACAGAGCTTAGAGTCCCAACCTGTGCCTCCATCTTCAGAAACACAGCACAGAACAGAACTGGAGACCATGCAGAAGAAAGGTACAAGATGGATTTATTTTTTAAATGTTGACCCACTTGTTTTTCTTGATTGTTTCTCTAAATTAGACAAAATGTTTATTGCATGTTATTGTTGTATTGAAATAGGTCTCCGTATCACTGCATTTCTTCACATTAACGTTTGAGGGACGTTTTCTGAAGCTATAGAATAGAATGAAACAAAAATAAGCTAGATTAAACTGGTTTACAATTAACATTTTGGCATCCTTACTTCTAAAATAATGCCCTTAGTTAAAAATGCCCCTCTCATGTCCATCGATCTGGTAACTTCCACTGATCTGAGAACTCATTAATGATTTTAATGGAAATATTTTAAAATGCAAGTCCTTCATAAATGATTGAATTTTTATTAAAAACAACAAAAACAAATCTTAAAAAAAAAAACAGTTTTGGATTTGTATCTTATTTTATGTTATATTTACTGCTGTTGATGTCTTTTTATTGTTATAAACTTTTTTTATTGTAGAAAATGTTTGTAATTTTTATCCGTTTTTGCAATGAGCTCAATACTCTCTCTCTCTGTCTGGGAATACTTTTATACAGAAACATATGAGGAAGTGAAATATAATAACCAATTAACAGTTGTTCACTTTGCCTTGAATGTAACCAGTGGACATTCCTGTTGCTTGGGAAATTTATCATGAATTTCAAACATTTGCCCATTTTGCACATCTATTTATTATTATTATTTTTTGTTTAGTTTATTTTTTTCTATTTAATCATTATCTGTTTGATCATATATGCCTTATATATAATTTCATGTAGTTTTTCTTCTTTCTTCAAAAACATATATATCATATCTGTCTTTCTCCTCTATGAGAATTTAAAATATATAAAATTATTGCTTAAATATTTATTTTTAATTCTAATAGTTGTAAAATACAAATGGCTAAGAACATGCAACAACTGAAAAATACACTATCCTTTCAAGAGTAATGACAGCGAAACAGTTAATTCATGACTATGAATTTTTGTTTGTTTGTTAGCCTGCACTTGAGCAGGCTAGCTGCATAGGATAAATCAGCATAGTACCTTAATTTAGCCTGCTTTCGTGCAATTGAGTCAGGGCTAAATTTTGTCAGGATAGTTTGAAAATCCTAGCTCAATCTCTTATGTTGCTTTATCCCTCAGGTTTCATCCTAAAATGTGACGAAACTGTCAGCTCTCATTTATAGGTCAGTTTGCACATGTGCGTTTATTTACGAAGGCAAATAAACAAACACTGTTCGGTTTACATTCTTCAAACTGCAGTCTGTTATATAGTAACTAATGGTTTAGCTATTGATCTCTCCTCATGTGTGATGACAAATGGACTCATTTAGATTTGTGCCATACATCATAATGTGAGCTCAATAAAGGATTTGTTTGGGGAGGAGGTTTGAAAACCTTTTCATTAAGGCAGTCATTTGTCATTATTATTAGTAAGTGCAGGACTAGTAAAGATTTATCAGAGGATATATATATATTTTATTTATTTATATATATATAATTTTGTCTTTATTGTTTTTAATGTGCATTTTCATTATTTTTGGCAGATCGCTCAATATCCAGACCATCATCAGCTCGCAGTCGACGGTCATCTTCATCCACAGCCATCACCATGGGCACTGGTGGCATTAAGACTGGCAGACTGGCAGAACCCAAATCTTTACAGGTAACAGATGCATCGTGGGAGTGCCAATTTTGTTTTGTTTTTTTGTTATTTGACTGCTTAAAATCTAAAGGGAATATAAGATTTCAGATAAGCTCATCCTTGTACTCAATTATATGATATTCATTAATTCATTCGTTCATTCATTGCTTAGTCCCTTTATTAATCCGGTGTCACCACAGCAGAATTTAGCTTAACCAATTCACCTGTACCGCATATCTTTGGACTTGTGGGGGAAACCGAGCACCCGGAAAAAAACCCACACCAACACGGGGAGAACATGCAAACTCCACACAGAAATGCCAACTGAACCAACCGAGGCTCCAACCAGCGAACTTCTTGCTGTGAGGCGATTGTACTACCCACTGCGCCACCATGAGGCCCAATTATATATGTTAAATAATTATATTATTAAACGAATAATTTTTAAACCGGTTGTCTCCAAAACGTACTGTAACTGGCTTAGCTTGGTTTTAATACATTATAGTTCTAAAAAAAAAAAAGAATCCCTGAAGTGTTTTCAAACATGCAGATTCACACATGGGATTCGTATTTATTTTATTGCAGGAAAAAAACTTTCGGTCAGAATAACAAATATTTATGTGTTGTTTAGAATCAGACTTATTCCATGCACTAAATGTTGAACCAAAGTCAAAATATTGCTACTGTGTTGTCTAAAATTTATATGAAAATTGCATTGAAAAAGTGATAGGAATGGCATTAATATGGAATTTGCATGTTCTCCCCATGAAGTCGTGGGTTTCTTCCAGGTGCTCCGGTCTCCCCCACAGTCTAAAGACATGTGGTATAGGTGAATTGAATAAATTAAATTGGCCGTAGTGTATGTGTGTAACTGAGTGTGTATGGATGTTTTCCAGTATGTGGTTGCAACTGTAAGGGCATCCCCTGTGTAAAGCATATATGCTGGATAAGTTGGTGGTTCTTTCTGCTCTTGCAACCCCTGATGAGTAAAGGGACTAAGCTGAAAGGAAATGAATGAATGAAGACAATTCATTAGTAGTTTGCAAGACAAAAAAAAGACATTTTGCTCAAATCTATAACTATAAATTGTAAATCCAGAGAAACATCTTAATTGGTTTCACAATTTTATATATATAAACATTATTAAACGAGTATTATTTCAAAATTGCATTTTATGTATATAATATATAATTTTCAAATAATATACTTCTTTAATTAAAATTAAATGCGTTTTGAAAGAAGGAAACTACTGTATGTGAAATGAATTTGTTGATTAATGAAGACTGCCCTTAATGCATAAATGAGGACAATATTATTTACAGTACATTTAGGATGCTACCTGTCAAAAACTGGACCATCTGAACAGCATCTTATTTAGGAATATCCATTTTGCCTACAAGCTAAACTTTGTCTAAGCTCAAGTGCCTTACGGGCAGCTATACATTTGCTTTGTTTTTGTTGTATCGAAGCCTTTTGGTAGCAAATTTTCACCAGGTCGATATGAGTGGAGCTCTGCTATTGATCTCCTTCCCTTTGTTTGCACTCTTTTTGACTTTAACCTCAGCTGGTTTGCTTTACAACTGAAAAATAATGACCGAACTCGTCAAAGCAAAGAGATTGGAAAAAACCTAGATGCTCTTGGGTGAGGAAAGTTCTATCGCCCGCTGCATTACCTGAGCCTAGAGCTTGATAATTGGGTGTAGGGATTGGAAAGGGTCGGGTTGTGCGTTTTTATGGTGGCTCGCGGTCTCTGTGTGAGACTTTAAATTACTGAGGTTTCTGGGAGGTGACAGGGCAGTGTATTAGTCCAGCCGAGTGACCCATCTCCTTGGGACACTACATCAGGGCCTTTTAAAGTAGACATTCGCCTCGGGCGCTTTTCTTCATTTTGATTCGGGGTGGACAAACCACCCAAGTGTTATGATTTGATCCTTAACACGTTTCACAACCTAGCATAAATTCTGGAAGGAAATTGCTTTTGTTGAAGAAGTGTCATTTCAGGAACATGTTTTTAGCACTCGGAAAAGAAGCATAAACCAATTCTAAACATTAAAAGGCCTCTGTGGCACCCGAGGACAAGGTTTATTTCCCAAAACTACTCTCTGATGGGGCTGTTTGTCTCAGATTTTTGATTACTTGGTGATTTAAAGTGTATTTGCCGTAACATTTTAGCTGGACCTTAACAACAGCAGTTAAAAAGAGAACAAAGACTTGTTTTAGACAAGGATTTATGGCCTTCCTCGGGGTTTACTTTTAATTATATTATTAGTGTGTGTGTGTGTTATGAATTTTGATGGTCTGTGTTAAAATGTTGCCTGGTACATTTATTATTTATATGCTAAAAACAATCTATTACTGTATTGTTCCTCACATGTCTTTGAATGGCTTTGTTTTAGCAAAGATGTGACAATAACGCCACCTTGTGGTTGCATATTTCTTCTCATGTGTTGATGGATGCCATTTTTCTGATCGTTTTTAAAACGTAGCATGATTTGTGATGTTTTCTACTGTGTTATTATCACGAATAGGATTGGCATCATACTTTTATGAGAGGCTGTTTTTATCTGGAAGACGATGGATCGATTATTTCTCTCCAGTATCGCCTCCATGTCCCACAAACTACCAGTGTCTATCTGACCATACGACCCCTCAACCTTAGCCCGATTCCTGGTAAATGTATTGTACCTACACATACAGTTTAAGACGAAAGTTACTGAATGTAGTTATTTCCGTGTTGTTAAAAATACCTAAATAATATTTACTAAATAAATAACAATTTGTGTGTATTATGTGCTGCAGACAAGCCTTCACCGTGGATGTGTGTGGACACAGCTCTCTATGTGCTGACGGGGAACGAGACAAAAGAAGATTCAAACATGGTTTGTTTTACCGAGTTAAGAGATAAGGAGGTAAGTAAATGTATTACTGTATTACTGTCTTTTCTGTCATTTTGAAATGATGTGAATTCTGCTTGTGTTTTATGAGTTTTTCATATATAACATACTGTAAGGGGGTAATCCTTTTTCCATTTTGATATGGTAACTAAAAAGTAATTTCATATTTATTTTAACTATTTGTTTTCGATGTGTGTTAGTGTTAATACATTGTTCTGTCTCAAGGGGAATATCTTCTTATTAAAGGATGTTCAAAATGTAATACACAAATATACACATATTTCATACACTTAACTTGACCTGCTGTGAATGAAATGATTCATGGTTCGTGATTCAACTAATTCATTACCTAAAGGGGTAGTTCACCCAAAAATGAAAATTTGTTGCTAAATTCCTTTATGTTGGAGACTTTTTTCTTCTTCTCCAGTTGAACATTAAAAGAAGACTTTTAGCTAAAACAATAAATGGAAATAATTTATTATAAATACAGTCAATAGCTACTGGCAATTTGAAAGTAAAAAAATGTATACAGGTAAAAACTTGGAGATACATAAAGCAAAATGAAAGGTATGTACAAACATTATTCACATCATTATTACCTTTAATGGCTTAAAAGACATTTTTGTGTCAATTTAAATTAACAGCAATAAATGTATGTATCAAGAAAGTATTTTAAATGCAATCAAAACATCAACTTTAATGTTTCAAATATTTATGAAAATAAAATAACAATATATGGGTAAAGTTAAATAAAGTTACTGAACGTAAATTGAAAATTTTAAAACACACGTACAATGGTAAAATTGTTCAACCTGAATTGTTGGCTCATTTAAATTTTAATTATATTATCACATTTTAAAACCGCAAATATGATATGTGTCCTGTGTGAATAGAGGTTTCTGTGGAGGGGAGAGCTCCTTGCAGGCTCATATCTGCTCATGCCCTTCACCACGGGCTGCAGACTGAAGAGGACAAGGAAGAGCAACACTAAAACTGCTCAGCTAGTCAACCGCATGCAGTCTGGAGAGCTAGAGCTAACCAAAGAGTTCAAGTTAGTCAATTAAAATCTCAATTTTTTACATTTTTAGAGTGAGGTTTAGGTCCGGGGGCCAATAAAAGTTCACTTTGTTTAATATTACTCGTGTAAAGATGCTGTACTATTTTGTTCCACAGAGCGGTGTTGTCTGACGTCTTTGAAGTGATTGATTTGGATGGCAGTGGTCTGCTGAGTCTAGAAGAATACAATTTCTTTGAGCAGAGAACCAGTGGAGAGAAATGTGATGAAGATGCGTGGGCCATCTGTAAAGGTTTTTGTATAAATACACTCTGGATATAAAGTTAACACAATAGAGTCAGAATCTTTACAACTACATCAATCAAGTGATGCAACTAATTCATTGTCTGTTTCTTAAAGGGGTAGTTTATCCAAAAATTTAAATGCTGTTAATTTACTTTATGTTGGTGACTTTTTTCTTCTTCATTTAAAGAAGACATTTAGCTAAAACAAAAAAAAAAGTCAACAGTTACTGGTACTTTAAGAGCAGAAAAAAAATGTATACAGACAAAACAAAGTTAATACCTGCGGATTTTGTAGATACATAAAGCAAAAATTAAGGTATTATTATATCATTATTACCTTTGATCCACAGACTTATCAAATGATTCTGAAATATTTTTTTAAATGTTCTACTAAAGAAAGTCTCGGACAAAGAATGTCTTTACTTCCTGACAGTGAGTAAATTAAGAGAATTTTGTCATATTTGGGTGGGTATATAAAGATAGTACAACAGTTACAGTGTATTACTAATTTAATATGTAATTTAAATCTAATTACAATAAAACCACACAAAAAATATTATTATTATTATTATTAATATTAGCTTAAACTAAACTATAAAATTAAAATGTTAAGTGAATACTGAAATTTAAGAAATAAAAAATGTCCTAAAGTTCTAAAAGGGGGTTTGCTTCCCAAAAAAATATATTTTCCAGCCTCACTTGCTTATTCTATGACTTACTCTTTCCAGATATGCACAATATTTTAGTTTGTATAACAAAATGTATAACAAAATGAATAAATACGACTATTGTCTGTTAAAAGTTTTCTTTTTTTAAATCAATAGAGCCCTGTATCCTGATGCAGTTTTCCTTACATCACGGCACACTTGATTTATTTGGCTATTCTTAAAACAAAACCTTGAATTAGACATTAGTAATAGCATTGATCCCTTTTAAATCCAAATAAATGACCTCCAATCCAACAGTTTGCGTTGTCTTAATAATAGTATGTCCTGTCATGCAGAAAACTTTGACACCAAGAACAATGAGCTAACTAGACAAGGTTTCTTGGAGCTTAACTTGATGGAGGCAAATGATCGCGAGGGAGACCCCAGTGATTTGTGGCTCACCCTGGAGGCCATGGGCTACAACCACAGCTTGGAGATGGTGGAGGTAAGAAAGTCTTCTAGTTTGTTTTATGAGAAAAATCTAGTGGTTTCAGCTAATGAAATCTAAAGATGTTTTGCAAGGGTTTGGATACAATAACCTTTACACAGGTGCCATTGTCATGACATCACATATTGAAATAACTTCTTTGCGTCATTAGACTGATTTTGTTTTGGAAGGTCTTCCATAAAAGATTTACGTCTAAATAAAATCTTACATTTTCTTAAAGTAAACATTTTTTTTTAAACAGTGTTTGAAATGGGTCATTCAGGGCTCAGATCTCTATAAGCCCCACCTTTCTGAGCGTCTGCTCTGCTCTGATTGGTCAGATGGTCTTTCTGTTGTGATTGAACCAGAAGTTAAAAGCGCTTAAGAATATTTCATTTTCAGCTCCAGAGGCTTCCTCAGGATTTGTATACAGTACACTCCAACAAAATATTTTTAGTGCATCCTTATGTACATGTGATTTTTTTATTTTTTTATTATTTTTTTTTAATTTGCAACAATTTCAAAAAAATCTTTTTTCACATTGTCATTATGGGGTATTGTGTGTATACTTTAGAGGAAATAAATTAATTTAATCCATTTTGGAATAAGGCTGTAACGTTAAAAAAGTGAAGCACTATAAATACTTTTCGGATGCACTGTAGGCCTAACAAATAAGATTTATGTATTCAGATTAAATGTCCATCCATTTAGAGCACATACTTTTAACATAATTGAACTAATAAACTTTAATCATTCATTAATTTTCCTTTGGCTTAGTCCCTTATTTATCAGGGGTCTTCACAGGAGGATGAACCAGCAACCTTCTTGGTGTGAGGCGACAGTGCTAACCACTGAGCCACCGTGCTGCCCCTTAATAAGCTTTATGGGATTTGATGTTTGTTAGTTAAACATAAATTAAACAAATAAGAACAAGATTTATTTAGTTGTATCAATAAATCCCATGTTTTAAATGCTTCTTATTCATCTATTGTGTGGTGTGTGGAGCAGCGTCAATTTTGCCCCCGAATATTTAGTAAACTAATCTCGTAGAATTTAACTAATTGAATCTGGCTTTTTCTACAACGAGATATATTTATACCATATTCTTTTCTTTCAACTTATTAAATCTAACAGTGTTTGATTTTACCAGAATTAGAAATCTGACAACATTCATTCAAAAAACTGACAAATTAAATGAAACCAATAACTTACAAACAGTTAACGATAAACTTCACCGTGATTCATTTTTTGAGTGATACAAACAGAAACAAAGATGCTGGTTATAGCGTAACAGTTGAGTCCTCATGCAACTAAAAATGTTTGTCAAGTTGATTTGCTTTAGCTGCACAGAAAGCAGTGTAATTTTCAACAACAGAAGCCAAACTTCTTCAGGCTTTGGCTACAACTACAGTCTTTGATGTTCGAAGCAGACTTTGTTTGTGGGTATCCAATGAAAGCCAAAACTATAAAACTGTGCAGGAATTAAATCTGGAAACACTGATGAATGCTATTGAGGTAAAGTTGGTTTTATATTCACACATTCATTCATTTTTGAACAGTGACAATTTCTCTTTTTTATATTGTCCCTATATTATATGCTACTTTAAATATTCAGTCTGAAATCACATGCAAGTATGAGTTGGCACTATTTAATTGACTGTGAAAAATGTTGTACTTTGATAGTCATTGACTGCCAATAGGATTTCCCTATTTAGAATTTACAAACAACACATTTTAGATATTATATTATTAAGGAGAAAGTCAGAATGTGCAAACATAAAACCAACTTTACCCCAACATGAATCATTTCAGAAAGTTCAGGCTCATAGTTAACTCAATTGTTTCTGGATTTTGATCTTCAGATCTTACATTACACACTACATAAAAGATAATACCAGTAAAAACGCACCAGGAGCACTTTCATCTTGATATGTGTGTTCTTCTTTTTCCCCCACAGTCCTGTCCATTTGTCATTGACATCTACTGTGAGGATGTCAAAGGATCTCTTCAGGCAGTTCATTTGGATTCTGGGGTGAAGATGTTGAATTCTGCTGTACAGAGATCCATCACGTCCAAAGCAGAGGCTAGAGCTCTGAAGGGTCATGAGAATGTGCTGGTTTACACATACAAAGGAGAGAGCAGGGTTTCATCTGTCATTGCTAATAAGGTTGGTCAGTTAATGTTTTTGTTTGTTTGTTTTTACTTGAAGAATTCAATTGGGTTGGAAATTGATGCATTGGATCTCTCTCAGATAAAAAAAACCTTCAAGAAGTATCGGAGTAGGCCTCGCATTTGTACTTTTAGCACTTAACATTCACTGAGAATAGCACAAATGAGTAAACCTCCTGTTGTTTGGAAAGCTTTATAGAGAAAGGAGGATCGAACACGAGTCGAATTTCAATGTCCTGATCTGCCATTATACAGGCAAAGTCAGTTCAAAGACACCTTCAGCAGATGGAAGGAAATTACACTGCAATATTTAGCGCCCCTAATTCTGAGATTTAAACAGTTCTGTTTCAAAGTTTGTCTTCAGGATTTTTTCAATACATTTACTTCAAGGCTGCATGTATTTCAGGGGAGGGAGGTGGGGGTAGTTGTATTGATATATGCCATTATATTGTAAATTTAGCCTGTACGCTTTGTTAATTAAAAAAATGGCAGTTTATTACAAGGTTTTTGTACCATAATATAAAACCCCAACCCAGACAATATATCACTTTAATCTGGTAAAAATGTTAATATAAGTCACTTCTTTGGAAAAAAAGCTGCATATGTTTGATTGACAACAACACAAATATGTACATTATTATTACAATTTAAAACAATTATTTTCTATTTTAAATAATAAAATGTAATTTATTATTTTGATTTAAAGCTGAATTTTGCGTTAAAGTCAGTGTCTGTCATGTGATCCTTTATTTTAATCTACTGATTTGATGCTTAATATTCAGTGTGATACTTTAATTTAATGTTAAAAATGCCGTGATCAGTTTAAGGCATCCTCACAGAATAAAAAAATTGTTTGGCACTGCCTATGTTTTACTGTGCATTTATTTCACTTTTCCTACGACACTTTTGTTAATTAATGATAACAAAACTACATTCACAGTGTTTTTGCTGATTTTGACAGTTTCCTTGATATCCATCTCTCTTGCTACTATAGTCCAATCAGAAGGTGACTGTGCATATCAACAATGAGCAAAGCAAGAACTTTGTGAGCAGCAGAGGCATGAGTGTGTTCGCAGTGGAGGTTCCTGCTAGAACTAAAATGGTGAGACTTTTACCTCAACACCACTTCCTCTCAAAATAAAAACATCCAGCTTGTTTTGTTTTTCTTTTATAGACTCATGATAGGGTGGAACTTCATGCTCTGTTTCCCATTGTCAATTAGAACAAATAAAAAAACTTAGAAATAAAAGCCAGAGTGTGGCTTGTTACATAGACAAGCACTTAGATATGGATATAAATTGAGTATTTTTAATGCTTTCTGTCTTGTTTTGGTCTCTGTTCAGGTTTGTCAGCACGTCATGGCTTTAAATGATCAACAGGAGTGGACTTACAACTGTACTGAGATCATCATACCAAGTGTGTAAATGCTGCAGTAGTGACATTTATTATGAGGTAACAAAGAAAGTAACATAATATTGGTTGCTTGTTATGGTTATTACAAACATTTTTTATAATAGTTTTCATAAGTTGTCTTTGTTTATTGTTCCTTTCAGCAAAATGCATTCATGATGTTTGTTTATTTTGTAAATAAAGCTGTTTATATTTTCTTTTTATTTGTTATGCATTTTTAATGTAATTATTTATTAGCTTTCTGTTAGCATTGTGCAACTCGCTTTGAGAGATTGTGTGCACTCCCCTAATGAATTTGCGTAAGTTTCAAGCGAGGCAATTTTTAAAACATGTACAGTAGTCTGAATTTAATCTAGTTTTACCTCAAGGCCTGAAACTGTATTTATATATTTGGCTAAGTCCTAATCTAGGAGTTTGGCGATAACCGTCTTGCTAAATTCCTTGCCTTCGTCTCCATTCGCCTCCGTTCTCTGCTTCTTTTTACTCAGTTTAGCTGATTTTGTTGCCATAATTCACAGTTCAGTTGTGTACTATAAAGATGTTGTCCACTTGAAGGCAAAGGTAGGATAGAATGTAGGGTTTAAAGTGAATAAAATGTGTAAAGGTACGAGAACAAGCCTAAATGTGTGTCTACTCCATCACTCCTCCCCCAGAAGTCCTCCCCCAGTAACCATTTATTGGACTTGAATAGATTGAATTTCAGGCAATCTTTTTATTTGTGTTGACTGCTTGGTTGCATATATAAACATATACTAAATTTGGAATCTAAAAGCGTAAACTAAATGGTTATATTAAATTCAAAATTGTTATCAAATGTTGCTGAATCAACCTAAATATATCAGGCCAATATATCGATGACTGATTATATTTATTTATTATTCATAACCTAGTTCAGGTTAACATTACATGTTGTGTAAGTTTTTGTAAAAAACACAAACTGAGATTTTGAGCATTATCTTGGCAGTGAGTAGTCCAGTTCTGTCAGTTAACCATACAGTCCAAATTCCAGAGTGTTATACACACAGACCTAAATTTTATTCGCCCTTGACCTTTAGCACCGCTTGTAGGTTTAAGCTTCTATTTTTAACTTTCAGTCAATTATTTTGCCCTTTGACTTTCATTACTGTAACTGTAGAACAAGGCACTAAAGGTCACATGACATGTGAGGAGTATTTAAACTGCGTTGCTTTTCCCCTCATCTCACTCACCAACAAAGTTGACTTCACTCCATACTTCGAGATTCATATGTTATTTAATTGTGATAGAATCTGTTTATCTTGCATTTGAGTCACTCATTTCCAGCATGGCTTTTAACCTGTATTTGTCAAAGAAACCTGCAACATCATGTTAGCACGTCTTGCATCATTGTAAACTTTGTTCTCCTTTGAATGAATTCTGGGCGAAACTTTGATGCAATATACAAACAAAACTCTGACCCAGCGCTCAAGCTTTCATAACAAACACTTTCATCGGACCCCTACATTTTCTCGCAACAGGTCAAAACAGTAGGTGCTTGACTGTAGTCTCTGTGTGTGTGAAATGTGTGTTTTTAAATGGATGCTAAATTAATTTAGAGAACAGTATACTGATTTGCTTTTGGTCAGGTCTGTTGAACACAAGAGCAGATATTTTGAAGAATGTTGTAAACTGGAAACCACTGACTTCTATAGCATTTGTTTTTCCTAATATGAATGTCAATCCGTACTGGTTTCCAGCATTCTTCAAACTATTTTAAGTATTCAAAAAAAAAATACTGTTTTGTATCTACTCAATGGGAGTAACTAGTCAGTATTATTTATTTATGCACGCATTACCACTTTAACACATAATACTAATAGCCTGTTTTTATAGTTATATTGCATAAAATAAAAAGCAAATTACTAAAGGATTATATAAGAATCAAATAAATTGGTTATATCAGTTATACTAACTTTTAAAAAAACATTAAAATAAATATAATGTAGACTAAAATGAATGATCAACATTCAGTCCATTCAATAAATAAATACTACAATAAATAGAAATAGACAATAATGGAATCTTAATAGAAACTAAATATTAAAGACCCATTTAATACATTAATTTTCACTGTATAGTTAGTGCCTTTACACAAGAATCCATACAGAGCTCAAAATATAGCCCTTTTTCATTGAAGACCAGAGGCCTTTACATGATATTTATATCATTCGGCTTATGCCCTGATTTATGATGTCGCCACAGTGGAATGAACTGCCAATTGCTCTGGCATATGTTTTATGTGGAGGATCATATCATATTCTCATATTTTAAAAACTTCTTGTTTTGAATATTGCTAGAATTATAAATATTGCATATGGTTGTACTGTCCCTTTAAATGTGGGCGTGTCCGTTGAAGCTATGAAAGGCCAATGTGTGAGTATGTCGAGTCTACGTGGAGACCAGTGAACACACACACACAATCCGCTGGCCTGCCGGATAGTGACACAAACACTTGACCGCTGCTGCACCATGGTGAAAATCACGGTTATCAAGACCAAGCCGTACACCGACCAAAAACCCGGAACCAGCGGCTTGAGAAAGCGGGTAACGGTCTTCCAGCAGAACCAGCATTACGCGGAGAACTTCATCCAGAGTATCATTTCCACAGTTGACCCTGCGCAGAGGCAGGAGGGCGCGCTGGTGGTGGGAGGAGATGGACGCTTTTTCATGAAAGACGCTATTCAGCTCATCGTCCAGATCGCTGCTGCTAATGGGGTTAGTATAGGCCCAATTTAACGAGTTGTTTGAACGCAAACGAACGTGTTGCAAATGCTATTTCCTTGAATGGGAAGGGGAGGCTCTGACTAGTTCATGACACATTCAAGTTCATTGTAAAATAGCAAACATTAGAAATTCATGAATAAACAGGACACTTGCTGTCATTTCTTCTGCATAATTTATCATGGTGCTGTCAAATGAGGTTGCATGCACATTTATAGATTGCATAATAATTGTCTCTGGGCAATAATAATGAACACTGCGATGTTCTGTTAGGAACGACTCTTTTTATAAGAGTCGGATCTTTTCTATGATTCACTAACCCTTTCTGAACCATTCATTAGAGAGCTGTTCGGCTGTTTCCAATTAGTATGAGCACTTCTCAAACTCGTTAATATTGCCAGATTCGTGATTTTATTCGTACATAAACTCTTAATTAATTCTGAATAAAGTTAAAGTGGGTATATGCACTGAGGGCTTGTTGATGAAATTTGGTCAAAATATTTTTATTAGTTATTGAACATTACAATGAGTTTTAACAAAATGAACATCAAAATAAATCCATGGGGAAAAGAACTGAAAATAAATAACTACGAAAAAAAACACCCTCCTCCATCAGTATTTGTGAAATTATATATATAAAAAAATCATCTCAAAGTCCAATACTTTCTACTCATTATTAATTTTATATTAAATCGCACAACTAATAATAACCAATAATAATAATTTGTCTTTTTGCCAAGGACGACTGTATGACGTAACTGCGGCATGACGTAAAATAATCCGGCTCTAACAAACAGGCTGTTCAAAAGAACCGATTCGATGAAATGATTCGGACTTAATACAAACGAACTCCGTGCTCTGTCAAGCCGAGGCACCTTTGACATTTCACGCGCTGCCAAAACCAGGGCCGCTGGGTCGTGACGTCACAATATTCCCCCTCATCTTGTTGCAGATCTCCGTTTATTTTAGAAAACTGCAAGGGTACTTTGTATAAGCGTGAGGGTTTCTTTAACATTCTTGTTTGTGCAGCGACCATGATGTGAAGGAGGCGTGCCTGCAGTCACGTCCCTAAATAAACACATTGCTTTAACAGCAGAGCACAATATTTACAATGTTTTACAATGTAGAAAAGTGTCATTGTCACTTGTCTTTTTAGTATAATAGAAAGAAAACACTTTTGTTTCTTTTGTAGCACTTTGTGTGTCAATACATATCTTTAAATGCTCAACAACAAAAAATCTCCTGCACTAAGCCATGTCTTTTAAACAGCGTTTTAACACACCAAACCTTAGTTTTATTCATGTCTATATTCTGAAAGATTTGACAGATGAATTTGTTCATAATTTGGCTCACTTTAGATACTACATTCTGCCAAAAAAAAAAATAAATAAAATAAAAATAAAAATCAGGCTATTTGTAGTGTTGTGTTAATTATGGAGGCAGACCGTGAGATTCGCCTCAAATTCGCCTCTTAATACTTTTGACTCTAATATGTAAAAAAAGCAGGCGTCACGGTGGTGCAGTGGGTAGCACAATCGGCATTTTTTGCGTTTTGCAACAATTTGCATGTAGGCATGGGCCGGTATAAGATTCTGACGGTATGATAACCTTAGATAAAAGAATATCAATGTTTCACGGTATTGTGATTACTGCTCTGAAATATATTATTTTTAAATGTCTGGCTAAAAAACAAAACCTTTTTCCCCTTTAAACACAATATATATATATTTTTGAGAAACAATTAATGTATTTTGGGGCAGTATACATGTCAGGCTAAATCGTTCAAGTGATTTATTGACTTCTGCTGTCTTCATTTGTTTTAAAAACACAGATGTCTTTACAATTTACACCTAAAAAAAAGTAAATAAAAAATCTTACACATACCTTAGGAACGGTATAGCAGAACATTTTGGCAGTTTTAAAACCTTGACTTTTCCAAACTGCGGTATACCTTGAAACGGTTATCCCTATTTGCATGTTTTCCGCTTGTGGGTTTTTTTCTTGGTGCTCCGGTTTCCCCCACAAGTCCAAAGACTTGTAGTATAGGTGAATTGGGTTAGCTACATTGTCTGGAGTGTATGTGTGTGAATGCGTGTGTATTGATGTTTCCCAGTGATGGGTTGCAGCTGGAAGGACATTCGCTGCATAAAATATATGCTGGATAATTTGGTGGTTCATTCTGCTGTGGCGACCCCAGATTAATAAAGGAACTAAACTGAAAAGAAAATGAATGAATAAATGAATCTGTAAAAGCAAGCAAGAATTTTGAACCCAACTTCATCTAATGTTCATACTTTTGTGCTATAAAATGTATGCAAATTAATAGGTATTTAAGTAGTCTTTTATTAGTTTATTTTAAAATAACATGTTAGAAAACTTGTACTCGTGTGTACTTAAACATTTGTTTTATTATTAGGGGAAAAGGCAATTTCAGTACTATTTGTACCAAAGGAGAAGAAATGTTTTAAAGATTTTGCCAACATGTTTAGGCTTAAAAGCCTTCCTTAGGGCGTAGTGGTCAAGTAGCTCCAGATCCTTATCTTATCATTTGTTTTTCTTTGGGATTCTTATTGTAATTTACCAACTGGGGAAGTGTGGTGATAACTATTTAGTAATGCAATTACCATGTCTTGTTGATTTCTGTGCACTAGTGTTGTATAATCATCCTTGCATCTGCATCTAATATGTCTCAAGGACACCAGTATGTGATGTGAAGGATGGGAATGTCAGAGTGCTTCTGAGGTTGATTAGGTGTCTTTCTGAACACCTTCAGCATGAGTTGAGTTGACCCTTCATTTCTTGTCCATAATCTTCCAGATCGGCAGGCTAGTCATTGGTCAGGATGGGATTATGTCAACACCTGCTGTTTCCTGTGTGATCCGTAAAATTAAAGCCATCGGTGGGATCATCCTGACAGCCAGTCACAATCCTGGTGGCCCAAATGGAGACTTTGGCATCAAGTTCAACATATCCAGTGGAGGTTAGAAATGCATGCATGACTTGCTAATTAGAATGTTGCAATACGTGAATGTGATGCAATAGTGAATGGATGAATCTTCAGGCCATTCATGTTGGTCATTTATTTATTTATTTATAAATGTCTGTAATTTAGTAGAATGCGTGGTTCATTCCACTGTGGCATCCTCTGAATCAGGAACTAAGCTGAAGGATAGTTAGTGATTGAATTTAGAAGCTGAATGTGCTGACACTTTTATTTCAATATGATGTATTTCCAACTGAAATATTTAGTAGTGCCTTTTTTATTTTTGCACATAATGCACTTGTAGTAAACTAATGGTAAAAGGGATGTGGTTAGAAATATTGTGGCTCAACCCATGAAACGGATGTCAAAAGAGAGAGGGCCATCACTTTAAATGCAGAAGCACATGGTCAGATTTTGCTTAAACATCACCAAACAACCTTTTTTTTTTTTTTTTTTAGCTGATTAATTTGCATGGAATAATTGTTCACCTAAAGAATAACAACATGCGCTAACAAAATAAACATTGATACATTTGTTTCACAACTCTTAGCACAAACTGCATTTCTGGTGATTTAAATAAGTCAGTGGCTGACTTTGAGAGTCAAAAACTTATACAGTGAAAAACAAAGCTACTACTCATTACTATTGTTGGTAAGTTAAGGCACTTTGAGGCAAAATGTTTGGCCTGTTAGTGGTTGCCATCTTGGATGGCCTGAAGAGGAGTACATCAGAAGTAAATAGTTTTTTGTGAACTATTCCTTTAAACGCTTGCACTGGGATTCAATAAATATATATCGTCTTTCCCAGGTCCTGCACCAGAGGGCATCACAGACAAAATCTTTCAGATCAGCAAGAGCCTCCAAGAATATCACATCTGCCCTGAGCTCAAGGTGGACCTCTCCACAATTGGGAAACAAACCTTTGAGGTGGACACCTTCAAGCCCTTTACTGGTACTATTTTTCTGTCTAACCATTTACTAGTTCTATACATTTTTTTTAGTCCAAACTGTTGTTGATTTATCAAGTATCTTTTTCAGTTGAAATCGTGGACTCTGTGGAATCCTATGCAGAAATGCTGAGAGATATCTTTGATTTTGCTGCTCTTAAGGAATTACTCTCCGGACCCAATCATATCAATTTGCGACTTGATGCAATGCATGGAGGTAAAAGCTACATTTCTGCTAGACAAAAAACAAAAATAACTTTTGGTGTTTCCAAGATGTTCACACTGTGAAGGTTTGCTTTGATTAAAATAAACTGTGGTGTGATTGCTTTT
>CAIGQQ010034734.1:2325816-2362304 GCA_903798035.1 Danio albolineatus | reverse complement strand
TCTTTTTTTAGTTTATTTGAATAAGTGTGAATGCTACAACCCAGACCTTGGTGCACACCAAACCAGGAGACCAAGATGGCTGAAAAGATACTGTAGGCCCTAGTCCACTTACAATTGTGCTTTTGTGCAAGTTGACTACAATATGAATGTAACATAAATGCAAGACCTCTAAATGATTCAGACAGAAATGAAAATTGAAAAATTAAATGGTGTCACAAGATGTGATCATATAAAACAGAATGCACAATTATTCTTGCTTTTAAAAAAACAAAACAAGACAATGATGTCCAGTAGTTCAATACACCCATGCCTCCTTGCAGCAGATCTTCGTTAGTGTGTGGTGGAAAAAAATCCTACTGTTTTGATTTTACATATTTTACAAGTTGCTTACTAGTTCTCAACCTTTAAATATATAATTGAATGCATACAGGAAGTAAGTCAAGCACAGAATAGAAAACATTGCTTGTTTGTTGCATCATTGACCGTGTGAATGCAAAGCAAACCAGAACCAAAAATGCTAGAATTTTTGTTTTTGTTTTATCAAACCAAAAGAGCTAAAGCACTAGTGTGAACCCTTGGTAAGCCATAATGAGTCTTCTGTAAGACTTTGCACAAAACTTTTAGAACTTTTTCATGTTTGAATGTTATAAATAATATCATAATTTAAAATGTTTAAAATAATAATACCAGTAATAAGCCAATATTACCACACTTTAGACTCCAATTTCAAGCCTACAAGCCTAACATTAAAAAAAATAAATAAACAAATGAAAGCATAACAGAGTTACCAGCAATATTCTTTGTTTACTATGTGCGTGAGCATTTTGGGTATGTGCAAACAGAATCCCATCTCTCACAGTGTGCGTCTTGTTTCGCTTGAAAGTTTTAAAATACCTTGAATGTTTGAATTGGCAACAGCAGTGCAAGTGACAAACTTTCATGAAGATGCATGAATGGCCCAATTATATTCTGTTGAGTTGGATTCTGCGTTTTGCAGATTGACCATATTTTCATATTTTAAGTCACTGAATTATTGCCTGAAACTGAAAACATTGTTTTTTGTGTGTGCGTGTGTCTTCTTCACACTAGTGGTGGGTCCATATGTGAAGAAGATTGTGTGTGAAGAGCTTGGTTCTCCTGCTAACTCTGCTGTGAACTGTGTACCCTCTGAGGATTTTGGGGGACACCATCCTGACCCCAATTTAACATATGCTGCTGACCTGGTCAACACCATGAAGGGAGGGGAATATGACTTTGGAGCAGCATTTGATGGTGATGGTGTAAGTATAAGAGTTTGACGTGCAACATGCAGTAGCATTAAGAAGTTTGGGGTTGATGCATTTGGTTTTTTTAAAGACAAAGGCTGCCATTATTTAATTAAACTACAGTAATATTGTGAACCACTGTTACAATTTAATCTATCTTATTATATGTTTAAGATATAATTTATTCCTTTCGTTTCAAAGCCAAATGTTCAGCATCATTTACACCTGGCTTCTGTGTCAGAAGATCCTCTAAAAATGTTGTTTTTAATATTATGATTTGGTAGTCAAGTAAACTTTTTTTAAAATTAATGTTATAAAAAACTTGTTATATTATTGCTTAATATAATAAAAAAGTTACTAACTTCAAATATTGGAACAGCAATGTATGCAATTATAAGTTATTTTCAGAGAAAGCTTCATCAATAATTTTCCCTGTTCTTGTTCTCTGTTTGCAGGATCGTAATATGGTTTTGGGTAAGCATGGGTTCTTTGTGAACCCCTCTGACTCTGTGGCAGTCATTGGTGCCAACATTACATCTATCCCGTACTTCCAAAAGACTGGTGTGAAGGGTCTGGCTCGCAGTATGCCCACCAGCGGGGCTTTGGACAAGTATGAGCATCTCAGCACATTTACAATTTGTGAATTGTCACTACATTTGACCATTAGTCATGTAACACAATAAACCTTTGAGCAATGTATTTATTCTCTCTCTCTCTGGTCTCTCATATAGTGTGGCCAAAGCTCTGAAGATGCCGCTTTATGAAACCCCCACAGGCTGGAAATTCTTTGGAAACTTGATGGATGCTGGCAAGTTATCGCTCTGCGGTGAAGAAAGTTTTGGTACCGGTGAGTAACTTTGAAACTGTTAATGATTTTCTGCAAAAAAGGACATTTTTACCTCGCGTTTAAGTTGCTGGATTGGATTTGGACTGAAGGACATTTACATTAATATATGGTCAAAAATAGGAAAGGATTAAATGTGGATTTTAAACCCTTTTTTTTTTTTTTTTTTTTTTTTTTAAATCCACAAGTATAGTTTTCTAGATAGCCATTTAGTAGATTTCAACTTGATGTTCATTTGTCACTCTGACTCTAGACATTATCGCTGTTTTTTTACTGTACAGTTTTAATGTCTATATATATTTTTTAATTTAATTAATTTACTTTTGTTTACTTATTACAATTTATAATTGTATTTATTTAAATTATTTATTTGTTTCTAAACTATAGATTAAATAAATTAGTTGTAATATGCATATGTGTGTTTTGTTTTTACACTGCCAAATTCTGTACAAATATGATGTCATGCATGTTCTTAAATTATGTTTAACCATATTTAATTCATAGTTTTTACCTGCAAAATTATAGATTGCATAGAATTTTAATATAAAACTACAAATAATGTGATGTTATACCATTTAGAGTTGTATGTTGTTTATCGTATGGTATTTTAACCATACTAATATTTCTTTCTTTAATTTTTTATATTACCTTTGATTTAGCTTTTTTTTTACTTGCACTATTTTTAATTTAAAAAAAAACGTAATTTTTTGTTGTTTTTCTACTGTAGTCCACTCGTAATTTCATTTGTTTTGTTTAATTTTGTTTTTTTGTTTTGCCCAAAATACTTTGTTATAAATGTTCCTCTATTGACCACTCTTAATTTTGTTTTGTTTTCTTTGTTTTTATTTTCATTTTGTGTTTTTGTTTTTTTTTTTTCATTTTTTTTAATTTGTGTTTTTCAAATACATTTTTCAAATATGTTTTAAATATTCCACTATAGTCCACGCATCGTTTTGCTTTTTGTATTTTTTTTGTTTTGGACCAAATAGTTTTGTTAAATTCTTAAAACACTTAAAGTATGTTTTCATAGTAAATCAAGATTTAGTTTTTTTCTTTTTAAAAACAAAATAAAGCTTGATTTCTCTTGATGCAATCCTTCTTCTTCCTTTTTTTTTCTTGTAGGTTCTGATCACATCCGGGAGAAAGACGGTCTGTGGGCAGTTCTTGCGTGGCTCTCAATCCTGGCTACCCGCAAACAGAGTGTAGAGGATATTATGAAAGACCACTGGCAGAAGTTTGGCCGCAACTTTTTCACAAGGTGACTGCAATATCGTGACATTTGTATTTTGTTGTTTTTTGTATGCTTTGAGCTGTATAACATCGCCATATGTTTGCCTAAAAAGTAAAGGAAAAAAATTGTATAGTACACAGTTAGAAATGCTGATCTGTTTACTTCTACTGCCCTCTGTTGGTAGATTTGTGGAAAACACCAAACATGCTTTTTAATATTTCCTACATCTGTATCCAGGTACGACTATGAAGAGGTGGACTCTGATGCTGCCAATAAGATGATTGATCACTTACAGACGACAATGTTTGATAAAGCCTTTGTAGGGCAGACGTTCACGTCGGGGGATAAAACGTATCAAGTGGAGAAGGCTGATAACTTTGAGTACACAGACCCTGTGGACGGCAGTGTTTCTAAAGGACAGGTTAGTCCGGTGGACGTGATGAGACTGAGAAACATAGCAAGTGCTGAAATTAATCCTATTCATAAATTATGAAGTATTCATGTGGTCAGATGTCTGTTGGTCTATCTATCTAATTAGAATTGGATTTTTGAACATTAAATCATAATTTCATTATTTAACAATAATAATAAACAACCACCTTTCATTGATTTTACAATGGTATTTTCATTCTGAAAATCTTAGAATCTTATTAGACTCTTTCTTTATTCCTTTCACACACATTTGTAAAAGCTTTATAGCTGAATATTCAGCATCTGTTACTACTGTCTTTAATGTGATTCTTTAGAAATGCTTTCATAAATATTTTCTGAATGGCATTTTTTGTTTTCTTATTATAATTAATATATTTTTAATATAGTCAATTTTCATTAATGCAGAAAATTGCTTAATTTAGTTGGTTATTTTTATGTTAGTATTTTTGTTTGAATTGACAGTTTTAAATTTGCTATCATTATTTAAAAATCTACTTTATTTCTATTCATTTATAATAATTTATAGATGATGATGATAATAATAAAGGTTATTGCTATAATGACTGCCTGATTGTACATCATTAAGACGTCACATGTTTAGATTGTGTGTTAATATAGTTTGAGTACTCTTGATAAAGTTATAACTGGCATTTATTTAAGCTTGTTGAAAGAAACACCTCATCATGATTTTCAGTGAGTTTGATGTATATTCCTGAATATATAGTTCAAAAGATAAAACTGTTTTGTCTAAACACCTTTCTCAATTTCATGCTCTTTTTACATGCTTTCCAAAAGCCAGTATGTTGGCCATCATCTCTGTTTTCTGTCTTCATGCTTTTTTAAGGGTTTGAGGATCATCTTCTCTGATGGCTCGCGGATCATCTTCCGTCTCAGCGGGACAGGGAGTGCCGGGGCAACTATCAGACTTTACATTGACAGCTATGAGAAAGACCCCCAGAAAATCTACCAGGACCCACAGGTAAAACTATTCCCCCCCACCCCCCCTTTTTTTTCCTTTTTTTAAAAAAAATCTAATTTGCTCTTCTGCTGCATATTACTTTTGCTGTTTTTTAATTTCATATATGTATTGCATTTATTTTTATAAGAGCAATTCCATGCAAATGTCAACCTTGCCATAAAAAAATTAAGCTTTTACCAAAATATCAAAACCGATTCTATGTTTTTTGTGAAAGCAAGTATTTTTCAGTACTTTAAATCTTTTAATCTGTCAATGTTTTTAAACAATTTTATTTGTTTTACCAAATTCACACGAGTGGCAATTTCACATCCGTCACATCCATAACGGTAAAGTGTCACATCCATAACAAAGCTTTTCCCTCGTAAATGCAAAAATGTCAAATAAAATAAAATCAGTCATGTTTGTTCTATAGTGAGCTGACTCTTATCCTTTTGATTATCATTATTTCTTTTGGGTTGTGCAGTTTAAGTCACATAATTTCTATGTATGTTAAAAGTATGTTATTGTAAACTTGCAAACTTTTGTCACATCCATAACGCATGTTTATTTTCCTCATTTAAAATATAAAACATGTTTACAGATGGATATTTTCTGATCCCATAACACTGTGGTTAGTTGTTTTGGAAAATGTAAACCGATGTTTCAATATAATGTTAACATACTTTCTATGTGGATTTATGTTTTTTGAGTTTTTACTGCAAATGTCACATCCATGATGCTGGAATGGTTTTTATCTATTTTTTAAATTCTTTGATTCACTTTTTTCCCCCCATTTATTTAGATTTGTTTTATTTGTGTTGGCTTATTTATTGTTTATGGTTTTTTTTGTCAATATTTTATATTCATTCTTATCTATTTTTATTTTATATATACAGTTAATCAAAAATATTAGCCCTCCTGTGAAATTGTAATAAAAAAAATATGTTGAAGTCAGAATTATTAGCCCCCTGAATTATTAGCCCCGCTGTATATTTTTTTCCACAATTTCTGTTTAACGGAGAGATTTTTTTTCAACACATTTCTAAACATGATAGTTTTTATAACTCATCTCTAATCACTGATTTATTTTATCTTTGCCATGATGACAGTAAATAATATTTAACTAGATATTTTTCGAGACACTTCTATACAGCTTAAAGTGACATTTAAAGGCTTTACTAGGTTAATTAGGTTAACTAGGCAGGTTAGGGTAATTAGTTTGAAGTACTCATCCTAATTAATCGCTGTTATTTGTTTACTTTTTTATGATTAATTTGATTTATTGTTATTTCTACTTTTAATTAAAATTTTTGGCTTTATTTCTATTTCTATTTATTTATAATATTTTATATATTCATTTGTTTTATTTTTTGGGAAGGAGGAGGTGGGACTTAGTCCATTGTATCTCCAGTAAACGAGTTTGACAGGCTCATTCCGGCACATATGGCTGAAGATAGGATTCACTCAATTGTATCTGATCAAACTGGATCAAAGAAGTATTGATCTGTCTTAAAGAATCAACCTCAGCCATGCTCCCATTTAAACTGAGATGACTTTTTAACTCCAGCTGTCCTTTTCATCTCCAGTTTTGAGGCTTGAGTTACTGTAGAAGGGAGGTCCTTTTTTAATACAAACAAGAAAGCACTACATTCACACCATCCGGTTTCATTTAGTCCAAATCAAAGTCCCCATTGTATTTCTCTCATTTTTGCGGTTCCCTAATAGTGCACTTCCAACATTTCCAACCGCTTTAACGTTATTAACATCATCTCTCTTGTCTATTGTGAACAGGTCATGTTGGCTCCTCTGGTGGACATCGCATTAAAGATCTCTCAGCTCCAGGAAAAAACTGGTCGCGCCGCTCCAACTGTGATCACATAATTATTCTCCCAAATTCACTTGATCCAGCCCAAACTAGCCCTCGCTGTATCGAGTAATGCCATACTTTATTTTCACTTCAGTTTCATACCCCAGTCATCAAGTGTTCAGTGTGTCTAGATTGTGTCACGTTTCTGGTGCTCCACATGTACAAACAAAGATCTATATCTATTATGAATAGAGAGAATATAAAATAGAGATTATAAAATCAATGGCTTGTTGTCATTTTGTCTTTAAAGAAGTGTTTTAGGCATATTAATTTGTCACAAGAAGTAAAATGTCTAGAACGAAAATGTCTGCATGGATTGGAAGTGTTCTATTAGAAGGATGTCACATTTCCAACAGAAACACAAGACTGAGTAGGGGGTGGGGTACTTGCAACAAAGTATCTGTTCAAGGGGCGTGGCTTAGTATATATACATGACTGTATACGAAATCGCATACTAATTTGAATGTGAATTTACTACACGACCATAAGAAGAGTATATTCTTTATAGTATGAATGGAATAGAGATGCCATATGTTATCACATGACCTAGCCGGGTTAGTTGTGTCACTTTACTCTCATTCATAAATTCTCTCACGTGCCTCATGGGATATAACATCTACTGCTTCACACTACAGAATCTTGCAGGAAGTAGTATGTCATCCGGGTACATTGCATCTACTGTTTTTCTATACTATGAATACTATGAATTTGGACATACTACCTGCCTTATATATTCCTGAATTTACTGGTTGAGACCATATCGGGCACAAATAAGGTGGCGAGCGTAACAGAAGTGACATTTTTGGTCCTCATGTGAAGTAATTTAAGCATCACTGAATGGAATATTTTGTTGGTAAGGTAGGATATGTGTTAATTATGTCAGAACACATTCATGTAATGAAAAGTAATTTTACTGTAGGTTTAAATGTAGGTTTACTGTCTCTATTGAGGCAACATAACATAATTCAGCAGATAGTACAAGCAGTCTGTTACAAACAGTAGCAGTCTGTTACAAAAATGGAGGCCGCACCAAAGTGTGACGTCTTATGTAACTTAAGGATAGTAGGAAGTAGGATATTTTGGAAATTTGTTTTTTTACAAAAAATAAGCTTTAAAAAAGATAAAAGATTTAACACAAGCCAACAAACTGACGCTATTTCGGTGTAAAAGCAGTTGTCTGATTCTGATTAAAAATTTCCAAATCAAAGAGTTTTTTTTTCAGTGGATGAACTTGCACTGATTAACGGTTCACCTAACTTAAGAATAATGTGCGCTAGCTATAAAAAAAAAGAAAAAAATTATGTCAAATAAATGTCAATTTAGATTTTATACAGACTTTAAAAGGACAGTAGACCCCTCCCCCCTCCCCAAAAAATCTAATTTACTCTCTATTTACTGATCAAGTGGTTGCAAACCTTTATTTTGTTTCTGTTAAACACAAGCAGAAACAAAATAAAGGTTTGCAACCACTTCTAGATGAGTAAATGGAGAGTAAATAAGATTTTTTTTTTCAAACATTTCAAACCAAATGTTTGAAACTATTTGGTCTGTTGAAAACGATTGAAATCCATTACATAGGAGAAACAAATGCTATTGAAGTCAATGGTAACCAGTTTCCAGCAATTTTCAAAGTATCTTCTTTTGTTTTCAACAGTAGAAACCAAGTGAAAATGGGAAAATGATGACAAGTAAGTGATAACAATTTTTATATATACATACATGCATACATTCACACACCTTTAACTATGATCTGTGTCTGCTAGACCTATTAGGTTTTAGAGTCTAAAAACAACAGCTGTGTTTTATTCATGTGCACAGTTTGTCTTTCATTTGAGGACAAAAATAGTAAATGTTACATGATAGTGTATTATTAGAGGACAAAAAAACGAAAGGCCAGAAACCATGTATGACATATTTGCTTTTAAATTAGCACCAGAAGTTGCACGAGTATCTTTCAAAACGAATCAACAGTTCAAATCTTTTTTTTAAATCAATTATCATGATTTACTTTGTGAAGAGTTTTCTGTATGAGTGATATACAAAAGTTGGTTTTCAGGCATCAAACAAAAGTTTTTATATAAATTTATATTATTTTAGGTAATGAGGAACAGTAGTGACTATTTTAAGCTGGAGAATAGTATGTATAATAAAGGATTGAATGAAGGGTAAATAGTATAAAAGTAATATTCGCAGACTGATTTTGTAATGCCTTGCAAAGAAAATGAAGTGAAACAATAGTACAAGGGTATTAAAATGATCAAAATGAAGTCTAATCAATGAAAGCACTAATGATTTTTCATCTTTTGGACTGATGTTTGAACATGCATGACTTATAAGATGGATAGTTTGTTATCCGTTTAACTCTAATTTAGTCTGAAAAAATAAAAAACTGGAGTTCGACCAACCTTTACATTCACATTTGAAAATTCTGGTGGGAAAAAATGCCTGACAATAAAAAAAAATATGTCAGAATAAGAGCTATTATTGAACAGTGATGATAAATCACTTGAGGTGTAGTGTAAATATTGAATAATAACGGACAGAGGACTGAAGTTTGGGGAACACCCTGTTTTAGTGAGATAACCTGGACCACAAAACCAGACCTGATTGATAATGCAAGTTAAGATTTATGCATCATCTGAAAACTGAATAACAAAAATATTTATGACATTTGTTAGGATAAGACAATTTTTGGTAGAGATCACAACTATATAAAAAAAATCTGAAATCTGAGGGTTCAAAAATCTGAATGTATAGAAACATTGGCTTTGTCCACATTATAGAGCACCTATTTTACCCCTTTTACAAGTTTTAAGATAAGCCTTTATTGTCTCCAGAATGTGTCAGTAAAATTTCAGCTCAAAATACCCATCAGATAATTTATCTGATGGGTATTAAAGTTAAAGAATCTGCCTATTCTGGTGTCTGAATACATTGTAGCTGTTTTTGTAGCCTGTGGCTTTAATTGCAAATGAGTTGCTTCTCCCTGTCTACTGTTCCCACCTGCATGTCTGCTTCTCATTATGCGTTAGGTCAGATAAACAGCCGTCAGTGACAGACAGACTCAGATGAAGCTGAAATACAGCTCGGTAGTCAAAAATTAAAGTAAATTTCATGTATTTATAGTGGAGTTGATTCAAGCCTTTCTGAAATGATGAGTCTCACACAAATGCTGTTTGCAGTACACACATACACACATATTTTGCGTGTACTGACACGCAGCCATGGGAATTATAGAATTACATCAATTTTACTGTCTTTATTACAAACATGCCCTGTTTTAAAAATGTTTTAAACATATAAAACATAAATATCACAGAGAGTTGTAACAAATATTTGAATCCCAGTTTATTTACAAAAAAATGTTTTGTGGACGTGTACATGTTATTATTACAGATGTGCCAGTCAATCAATTCAGTGGGTGGAGAAAACAACACTCCTACGTCACTTTGCGGTGAGCCACAGAATCACTGGGATTTGGGTCCTATTTTAACGTCAGGAATTTTAAAAGAGACTTAATGTGTTTATATCACTGCAGTATGACAGTGGACGCACTATACTCACACAGTTCTGTCCAAACAGCTTACAAGGAGCGATGTGTAAAATAATAATAGGTTTTAACATATTTATGGTATGACATTTACAAAATGCTTTTTACTTTAGATTCTAATGACTTTTGGCATAAAATAAAAATGTATAATTTTGACTAAGATATTGTTTTTAACTATTCTCACAAATATACTCATGCAGCATAAGACTTGTGCTCCAGGATCACATATAGAGCAGTTTATTCTTAATATATTAACAGAACCAGAATAACACAGTGCCTGAAAGGCAAGAAAGCAAATATGGTAACTGCCAGATTGATTAATTTGGAAAAAAAAGTTTAATAGAACAAATATAAATGCGAGCGAAAAAAAAACATTATTGGTGTCAAATATAGGAACCCACTGTATGTGTAGTGTGTTCATGAACTGATGTGTTGTCATCATAAACTACCAGTCAGTCTATTTGGTTTTAAAATGTCTTTAATTGAGGTAATACTAAACACGGAAAAATCAGGTGCACATACCTGAGAACAGAACCCTCTTTATTTTGAAAAATGCATAAGAAATAGAAGCCTATTTAAAACCCGCATACACACTTCTCTGATCAAAACATTTCTCCAGTCTTTGTCAGAAATGACCTCAATTTTATTACAAGCTATTTATTAGTACCTGTCAGGACACCCATCAAACACCTGCACTCAAATCATTTCTGGGTGAATAAATAGGTGGCACATTTTTTTTTCATAACTGGTTTCCTCGTTGTAGAATAATGCTGCTCTATGTTGACACAGCAAAACACAAAGAACGTCCTGCTCGGAAAGTAATGGCTTGCAGGTTTTATTTTCCTTGGACGTCATTACATGAGGTAATGGCAGAAACGGTGTGTTTTTAGCTGTCAGGTTATTATATTCTGAAGTCCTCTTTTAATCTCTATATTTCTAGCACAGCTTTATTTAATCTAGAGGTTTAAAGAGGTCTAAAGAACTTAGAGAAGGTCTTTCACTTAGATGATTTTAACCATACTTTAAAAAAGGACTACTAAAGAAATCATGTCAAATAAAAATTGCAGCCAGTGAATACATACCCTTTGTACTGCATGTAATTGTGTTGAATTTTTTAACTATTCCAGGAAATTAATTTAACCCACATCTGTTTTGCTTTTATATCTTTTCTGTGTTAAAGTATATAATGTGAAAGGTACGTCAAAACTCACTTTAGTGTAATGACACTTTAATTTACAGATTATTATTTTAATTCTTATGTTTACTTATGCTGTATCTATTATTGTGAATTATTATTGTTACACTTTGAGATTGTTTTTATTATAATATATGTTGAAAGTGAATGCAACTCCAGTATTCAGTGTAAATCCTTCACAAATCATTCTATTTGGTGCTCATACAATATGTCAAAATGAAAAAAAATAAAAATTTTAACCATTCAAGAACACAAATTAACTTAAAATAACTAAAATTATACTCGGAAGTAATAGTAATAAATAGATAAAACCCACAATCAAACCGCCCAAAAATTAAAAGTAAAGAAACAATACAAACAATAAAATAGATTTATTAATAGAATAAAATAATAGAAATAATGTCTATTATTAAATAACAATGCTAAAATAGCTGCACTGATTGTTTTCATTTAAATTACTTTATCGTGTATTTTGTCATTTGTCATTTTCATTGTCTTTTTGATTTTATATTAATTTTAGTGATTTTAAGTAAAAAAATATGATAAAACTGTTTCAGTTTCACACAATGAAGTAAATAAATAACAATAAAAATCATTTTAATACTTTTATTATTATTATTATTATTATTATTATTATTATTATTATATTATGCAAACTCAATCAGCCGATCAATACATAAATATATAACTGTTTGTTCTATTATTTATGTGTTTATTTATTTATATTCATATTATATTTATATGAGAGCTTAACATGCTGCCATTTAAGAAAACACATGCAATTACAAAAAAACAACAGAAAATTAAAATATCTTCATCCGTTTGACAGCGAACATGCTGCAAATCCTCACAACGCAAACACATAAAAAAAACGCTCTGCATTTTCACACAGCGGAAACAAATGAATAATCATGCTGCATTTTCTTACAACGCAAGAAAAATGTCTTGTAGATTTTATTAGCCTAAATAACCACAATCCAACTGGGTCCGTCATGTTGTAGAGTCCCCTTGAAACATTTCCGTTGTGTTCGGTGCTATTTGAAAGTGTTGTGAGAAAAAGCAGCGCGTTTTATTCATTCGTTTTGCGTTGTGAGAAAAAGCAGCTTGTTTTTTTAAAAATGTGTTTGCGTTATGAGGATTTGCAGCATGTGTGCTGTCAAACAGATGAAAATCTTTTGTCAATGTGCTGGTGTTTTTTGTAATTGCTCATATTTTCTTAAACTGCAGCTCTCTCGGCCACCGTACTACGCTGTGGTAACAACTCACAACCACTCTATGGAGTAGCATATTTCTGTTGTTTGTTTTCCAACACGAGGTCAAAAAAACAAAAAAAAGAAACCGCAGTGAAAGAATCTATTTGTTTTCCAAAGCTTACACTGTTCTACATGCACAGCTTACTCAATTAAACTAATCTACATCCAGTTTTCCTTCCACTTATAGGCTTTACAGGACAGGCTTTACAGCACAGGTTACCTAAAAAAGCTCAAATATTACCATATAAAACTTATATAAACATTGCAGTCTTTTTGCATTCTTCAGCTTTTTCTTTAGGGTGTCATGCCATGCTATCAATTACACTGGAAATCTAATAAACGCAGAAAACAGAGAACGAAATGACCTGTCGACCCAACAACAACACTCTATTGCTCCATATTGTTTATTTATTGGCCTCGGTATAAACCCTTATGGAATGTGCTGAGATGCAATCATTGACAGCAGGTCAAAGCCAGGCAAAATAAATACAGCAACAGACTCACGCTGGCACTCTCTTTGTAACTTTCGTTTTCTTTTTTGAACCCCTCAGTTTGCCTTGTCCCAAAACACACACACACACACACACGCACACACACGTATGTTTAAATAACAGAAATGCCACTTGCTGTTTAATTCTCGCTGACCTAACTTCCATATGATCAAACATGACCCCTTGTACGAAGCACTGTTGCTATCAGGAGACTGGACGGGTTTTTAATGAGAGACCACCCACTTTATAAAGCTGTCAGATTATATGGGTTTTATAAAATTTGCTTTCTTTCCAGCTTTTTGTGCATTAGCGTGTTAGATGTGGTTATGCTCATTGATTGTGAGTCGTTCTTGGACACTGATCCAGGATCAGTTTCAAAGGGCTTATTTTGATTGAAATGTAAATGATCTAATAGACGTCGTTTGCGGGTCGTGAATGAGGTCAGAGAAATATGTGTGGAGTCACAAAGTAACTACTGTAATTAAACTTTTCCGCTGAAAAAAAGTCAAGTAAGATTTGCTTTTTAATTTTTTTTGCATTTTAATTAGCCTGCTTATTTCAGTTACTTATAATTAGGGCCAGATATTTTTGATATTTCTGCGGAATATTTTGTTAAAAATCTGCAGATTTATGCGGAATGATTTTAGAATTATCATAACTAAAACCTTAATATATTAAATAAAAAATAATACCTTTTTAACTTTTATTTAATGTTTACATTGTGAATGCAATTAGATCCACTTTATTTGGTAAACAAGCAAGTCTCTCATATAAAAGCTTTACTAAACGACAGAAAATTGTACTTTGCAAACTGTATTGTAAATAAATCATATGAATATTTTCATATTAGTCAATATTATTACTGAAATTAATTTAAAACTGAATAAATATACATTTACACACATTTGCCCTGGAAATCTGCGGAATTCTGTACGCGCAGATTCCGTGTGGCCCTACTTATAATGTAGCTACTCCAGTAATGTGCATACATTCAACTGTTCCGTCAATATAAATTCAAAGAAGCAGTCATTGTATGTATTTTTATCAAAAGTATTTCTTGAATATTTATATCTGACAATTGTACAATTAATAAAAAAATGAGAAGATAATGATAGATAATGTTATGAATCTTTTTTCAACTAAAGCATGTTAGACTTGTCTGAAAATTGCACATGCTTAAAAAAGAATTAATTTAGTAAAGTATTAATAAGAACATATGAAATATGTAATTATTACACTGTACAAAAAACTCTGGTTGTCCAAACTTTTTAAGCTGAATCAAATCAAGCCTATATATGAGTCCATTGAACTTATATTAAAACAGTTTGCTTGACTTATAAAAATAGAACATGATTAACTTTAATCATAAGTTTACTAAGGTACAATGAACTAAAAACATATGCTGTCATGACTATTCATTCATTTTCTTTTTTGGCTTTTCCCCTTTATTAATCTGGGGTTGCCACCGCGGAATGAACCGCCAATTTATCCAGCATATGGATGCTCTTCCAGCTGCAACCCATCACTGGGAAACATCCAAACACGCTCATTCACACACATACACTACGGACAATTTGGCCTTCTCAGTTCACCTATACCACATGTCTTTGGACCCCAAGGAAACCCACACGAACACAGGGAGAACATGCAAACTCCACACAGAATTGCCAACTGACCCAGCCAAGACTTAAACCAGTGACCTTCATGCTGTGAGGTGATTGTGCTACCCACTGTGCCACCGTGTCATGACTAATTGATCAAATATTTTTTTACAGTGTTGTTTTCAATGTTTTAAAGTTATTATATGCATGCTTAACTTTTATCTATTTTTTTTCATCAAATAAAGCTAAAAGGTCAAGTTTGATTCAGTTTACTTAATAAAAGGACAATAATTTTTATTTTCTATGCATTGAGATTCATTTAGACTCAAATTCAATTCAATTATGTCATTTAATGATGTAATTAGTAATTAATAACATTTTTGCGCCTCACAGCATGAAGGTTGCTGGTTCGAGTCCCGGCTTGACCAGTTGGCGTTTCTGTGTGGAGTTTGCATGTTCTCCCAGTGTTCACATGGGTTTCCTCTGGTTGCTCTGGTTTTCCACAGTCCAAAGACATGCGCTAAAGGTGAATTGGCTCGGTAAATTAAGTTGGTCGTAGTGTATGAATGTGTGTATGGGTGTTTCCCAGTACTGGGTTGCAGCTGGAAGGGCATCCGTTGCGTAAAACATATGCCAGAATTGTTGGTGGTTCATTCCACTGTGCCGAAACCGAGACTAAGCTGAAGGAAAATGAATGAACCATATCAAACACCACGAAACACATATCAGCTGTTACAGGAAAGAGATTGAAATTTTACTTGAGTGGAAGAAATTCATGTTTACATTACAGGTTCATTTATTCATTCTTTTTTTTCCGGCTTAGTCCCTTTATTAATCCGGGGTCGCCACAGCGGAATGATCCACCAACTTATCCAGCATATTTTTTACGCAGCGGCAGTTTTCCCATCTCTGGGAAACATCCATACACACACACATTCACACTCATACACTACGGACAATTTAGCTTACCCAATTCACCTGTACCGCATGTCTTTGGACTGTGGGGGAAACCAGAGCACCCGGAGGAAACCCACGCAACCACGGGGAGAACATGCAAACTCCACACAGAAATGCCAACTGACCCAGCTGGGGTTCGAACCAGCGACCTTCTTGCTGTGAGGCGAACGTGCTACTAACTATGCCACCGTGGCGGCCTACATTACAGGTCTTAAACTAAAATATTATAGATGGGTTAAAGGGGTAGTTAATTTAGATTAATTTACTCTCCTTCAGGCAATCCAAAATGTAGGTGACAATTTTTTTTCTTTTCATTAGAACATAATTAGTTTTTTTTTTTTTTTTGCTGAAACTGTGGTCCTTGGCAATAATTCTAGCCCAAAAAACACAGTTTTGCAGAGGATGTCGATTAAAGGTAAAATGTTGTAAATAATGTTTCGTTTCTTGATAATATTTCAGTACTTTAGACTAGTAGGATCCCATTGGTTTTCATTTAGTTTTGCCTATATGTTTATTAACTCACAATGTGCCAATAGCTATTATGTTAAATTTCATCCCCAAATCACCAAGAACCAAACTATCCATATGTCCATAATAAAGACAAAGGTAAGGAAAAAATATGTTTTCGTGATTCATGGTGATTTTTGGAACGACACATTTTGATGACTCTAACATGCCTTCAAACATATCCTTTACACCATTGTCGATACATATTGTTAATAAAACAAGGTAAAAAACATTAGATAAATGGAAAAAATCTTCTCGTTCTGTTCTAAAATATATTCATTAATATCAGCTGTCTCAATAAATTTCATTTTATAGCTTTAACTAAACTTGCCTTGTCATTAGATGGTCAAAAGATCTATTATTTTACACAAGTTATTTACATTGATGAATCTCTATATGTAATGTTATTTCATGATTGCATATTAGCCACACCACATGACTTTAATTTGACAGGCAAAAGCTGTCTCGTGCTAATGATGAGTAAAGCAGTGTTTGAATTTTTCAACCTTTTTTCTAAATATATTACTAAACTATTACTAATTATACATTTTTTTTCTTTCACTCTGATATTGGTTCTAATTGCATTATCCTGCTATTTTCATCTTTATGCTTTTAGAAAATATGAACATTTATTTTAATTTAATTAAAATCATGCTAATCACAGACATGTGTTCAAGCCATTGTATGTGTGGGACAAAAATAGGAGTATCGTGACCACAGTGCATATACTAAGAACATAAAGGATGGGTTACAAGGGTAACTGTATTCCAGTTCATTCACCACAAGACTTTAATTTGACCGACTTTTAGCTTTTCAGATATAAAAGTTCTAAAGCATTTGGTATTTTGCAAGTTTTTTCTAAGAATCTAAGAATTCATAATAAAAGATTCCAATAAATGAATCATTCTTTTAAAATATGAAATTTATTTTTGAAGTTTTCCTCATGACACAACAAAAATATCAAATTCATATTTTTGCCTCTCAGATGAAAGAAAAAACACCACACACTGAGGTGAATATCTTCAGAAAACAAGCTCTGATATACAAGAGGAAAACACAAATAAACTTATTTGTGTGTTTTTCAGTAGGAAGCGCTAGTAGCTTCACATTTGTAATTCAATTGGTTGTATTCCCCTTAGCTACAGACTCTAGTAACTCCAGATATTCCTCCATTTAAGGTTCAGAACAGAAGGTCCATTCTGAGCAGATCCGCTCTGTGTGGAGAATGGCCAAGCGGATGAACCTTCAAAGCGGCCCGTATAACCCTCAATCCCCTGCTCATTACAATTAGATGAGTTTTGCTGTGCATGGTTGCAATTTTAATAATCTTATTTTACTTTGGGAAAATAAAACAGATAGACATCGGAAAGAAAAACAGCCCCATGTCACAAATATTTCAACTGCTTTGCTGCTCAGCAGATAATGGCTTCCAAATGTTTAATATTAGATGCAATCACACTGAAGAAAAGGTACAGCTTTTCTTTTCTTTGAAAACCAAGCTCTGATTTGTTACTGGAGAGAGAGAGAGAGAGAGAGAGAGAGAGAGAGAAAGAGAGAGAGAGAGAGAGAGAGAGAGAGAGAGAGAGAGAGACTCAATCTTTGCTGTTTGTCTCTTTATGAATATTCAGAGCTTTTCTGTGAAATTGGATGCTTATGCATTTGATATCTTAAAGGGACAGTTTACCCAGTAATGAACATTATGCCATTAAATCACTTTTATATTGTTCCAAACTCACACTGTAAACAATTGCTGTAAAATGTACAGTATTATACTGGATATTTTGGTTTCAGTAGTGCTGTAAAAATTACAAGTGCACTGTAAATTAACAATAACAATTGTGCTGCAGTTTTACAGCACAACTGTAGTTATTAATTTACGGTGCACGTGTAAATTATTACTGGCAATTTTTACAGTATTACTGACAACATGTACAAGCGCACTAAATTAACAGTTACAACTGTACTGCAGTTTTATTACAGCACAATTTTAATTGTTAATTAACTTTAACCAAAATTGCCAGTATAATACAGTAAATTTTACAGCTATTGTTTACAGTGTGAGTTTGGAACAATATGAAAGTGATTAAATTGTGCTTTTTTTAACAGTTCAGGAATTCAGCTTCAAAACACAAGTCAAGGTATTTGACCCTGTGATTCTTCATAACATTCATAGAGAAATCAAGAAATAAATCCATGAATTGATCGCTTTTGAAGTCTTAAACAGACATGAACATTGTATTTGACAGTTCCCGTGTAAGCATTGACAAGCAAACGTAAACAGAAGCTCTGCCAAACCTGCTCGAAACATGAGAAAAGAAGCTCAAACGTGATGCGTGATGTGCATGAATTAACCTCATTTGTACACACGCACCAGGCAAGCTTCTTTGAATACATCTGAATGCTGTCAACACCTGGCCTCCCTCATGAAGCTTTCATAAATACATTAGTAAATTCCAAGTCATTTTCACATGAAATGAGACCCTGTGTCACCTATGTCACATATGTGGGTAATAAGAAAAACAGGGCTTTCAGTGCATAAACTCAAAATGATTCACAACTTTTATTCTGTTCTTTCAGAAGGGTTTCAGTTTTAACAAACAACACTAGCTAAAAATGGTTACTCATAAATTAAAAAAAAGAAAGTTACACACAGAAAAAATGAAATACAATCATTTATCAGACTAAAATAATAACCTAAATTAAAGGGCACCAATTTTACCCCTTTTTCAATATTTAAGATAAGTCTTTTTAAAGCTGAAACAGACACATTCTGGAGACAAAAAAACACCCATCAGATTATTGATTATATCTTTCAGAATATTGGAATTTTCTCTGAACAGAATGTAGCTGTTTTTGTTGCCTGCACCTTTAAAGCTAGTTCTCCCCATCCACCGTTCCCAAAAATCTGTCAGAGTGTGCCTTAATCTCTGCATCGGCTGCATCAGATAAACAGACAAAAATTTGTTGTATAGTTGCAACAATGAGTCACACACAATGTCGTTACAAAGTTCACATACTGTTTTCAGTGCATGTTTAACTTTGCACTGTTTTTGCTATGTTAATGTAAAATAAACCTGACATGGTTGACATGCAGCTGTTGTGATAAATTAAAGATGGTAAAAATTGTTGTAATTCATTACAAACATGCACTGTTGTAAAACATTTTAACCTTGTAAAACTGATTCTTGACCACATTTGATGATGATTGATGATCACAGCGAGCTGAACAGATCTTTTAATCCTGGTTGATTTGCCCACGTCCTGTCTTGTTGAAATCATTATATGCGTTACTATTGAGACATCAAGTCGGTGAGCAGTGAAACCGCACTCCTACATCATATTGCGATGGGCCTCAAAATAGGAGGGATTTAGATGCTATTTTAACTTCAGGAAATTTTTAAAAAGAGACTTATTGTGTTTCTATCACCCCAATATGTGGACACACTCTTATTTAATTTACTGATGTTATTTAGAGAAAACCAGTTAATTGTCCTCTAATTATCTTGCATTTTAATTACTCATCCATTACTTTTTCCAATTCTGTCCTCTGTGGATTGCAAAGGAAGATATACTGAAGAATGTCGGAAAAAAAACTACTGTGTATAGTGTGGTCTGACACCAAATGCAGCTTCCTGAAAGCTCTCCTGCAGATTCACAAATCAAATGATTGTTAAACAAAGTAATGACACAACTTTGATTTTGCACTGTGCTAACCCTTCCACGGTTTAATTTCCATTTCTTTATAATTCATTCCATCCAAAAACAAAACCTCATGAAAAGCAGCAGGTAAAACCCTCCCTCCTCAATCTCCACCAACCAGCATCTCCTCGCAGCATGAGCTCATGCAGAGTCTACAGGACTGCATCTTTAACAGGGCTTTGATCGCAGTCTGCCGTTCATGTGTCGTCACCGGAGGAAATGAGGGATGAACTCTGGGTCTGGAGACTCAACCCAACCTTCACTTCAAAAGGGAAATGCCTTGCTGTTCTTGTCCAGCACTGGTATAACATAAATGAACAGAAACAGGTCAGGATGTAAGACCTGGGGCTTGTAAAATTGCTACCATTCTCTGTCTAGTCTCTTTAGACCTCAAACAGCAGAATATCAGAGAGAGAGGACATTAAAAGAATAGACCGCCATTAGTAAAATATCATGTTGTTCCCATAAGGATCTATATTTACCTGACCAGGCTATTTGTTGAAAACTGTAATAGCTAATGCTAAGATTTAATAAAAAAATAAAGAAACATAAATTGTAAGTTTATGTATTTCTTTTACATTTTGTATTATTATTGTATTACAAAAAATAATGCAAATAATCTACATCTTGAAATAATTTCTTAACAATGGAATACATAATCAATAAAATGTATTAAAAGCAAATTATTGATCGTATTATTCATATATTAATATTAAATTATTAAATATTAAACCAATTATTAATCATTGTTACTCGTAATATATGTAAATCATTAAAACGATTGTTATTCATTACATTAAAACATTAAAATATTCTTCATAAACAATTTTATCTTTACTGTTGATCTTTTAAGTTACAGTCATTTTTAGTTACTGTAGCCGGTGTATTTATTTATTATTTATATGGATTTTTAAAAATACTCATTACATAACTTTTAAAATAAACCTTTTTTGCATTGTCTGCAAATGAGACAATGCAAAACATTTTCACTTAATTTGATTTTGTGTAATGCACTTTAGATTGCAAAATTAAATTAAATTTGTTTGTGCTGAGACGACATAAATAATTTAATTTGTGCTGGAAATAGCATTATGTTGGATATCTAGTTCTTGGAATGCTTTTTAAGGCATAAAAATGCTTAAAAAAATGAATGCTAAAATTTATTGCTTTTATGAAAAGTGGGCAGTTGTTTTTGTATGTTATAAAACATATGCTAACTTAGATTAGTTTAGTTTATGATGTAATTGTGGGTGCATCCACTGAGACAACACTGACATTGTTAAGGCTTAAGTGTCATTTTAACACTTACAAAATATTGTGAGAAAAGGAATAATTTAATACCTGTGTCAATGCTACCTGATTAAAACACATAGAGGCAAAACAAAATTAAAGGGATAGTTTGTTTTGATTCTTTATAATTTAGGCTAACTCATCTTCCACTTGTTCCAAACCTGTTTGGCTTTCTTTCTTCTGTTGACCACAAAGGAAGATGAAGTATGTTGGGTAAAAACTTATTCCATGTCATTTTTTTGTTCTTACAATGTTACAGTGGCTGCTTTTTTAAACTAACTATTTTGTTTTGTGGTCAACGGAAGAAAGAAGTTCAGAAAAACTACTTGTTAAAAAAATGCACTGTAAGTGTACAGTTACACTGTAAAAAATGCTGGGTTCTTCCTTCATGTTGTCCCAACACAACATCACCTTGGAATTATAAGGTTCTATCTGCGTTCTGAATGATGTTGAGATATTGAGCTTCAAAGTATTTGCATTCCATAGAAAACAGTATGTGTGTTGTAACATTTGTTTTTTAAATAAAAAGTCTTAAAATGTAAACAACATCCCATATTGTAAATAAGTTGTCAATTAATAAGAATGTCAATAACTCAATTTCGACAAAAATGACAGATAGAACCTTATAATTCTAAGTTGACGACAAACTGATTACATTCCCTTAATTGTTTTTTTATTGAAAATAATTGTGTTGATTCAGCTCATAAGTAAATTGAATAAGCAGCAAAAATTCAGTAAATGAAACAGAGGGGAGACGCAGTGGCGCAGAAGGTAGTGCTGTCGCCTCACAGCAAGGCTGGTTCGAGCCTCGACTGGGCCAGTTGGCGTTTCAGTGTGGAGTTTGCATGTTCTCCCTACTTTCGCGTGGGTTTCCTCCGGGTGCTCCAGTTTCCCCCACAATCCAAAGATATGCCGTACAGGTGAATTGGGTAGGCTAAATTGTCTGTGTATGAGTGTGAATGAGTGTGTATGGATGTTTCCAAGAGATGGGTTGCTGGAAGGGCATCTGCTGCGTAAAACATGTGCTGGATAAGTTGGCGGTTCATTCCGCTGTGGCGGAATAATAAAGAGACTAAGCTAAAAAGAAAATGAATGAATGAATGATGAAACGGCGCAATGTGTTGTGCTTTCGCCTCACAGCAAGAAGGTTGCTGGTTTGAGCCTCGGCTGGGTCAGTTAGCTATTCTGTGTGGTGTGTGCATGTTCTCCCTGTGTTTGCATGGGTTTAAGTAAGTATAAGTTAGCGGTTCATTACGCTGTGGCCACCCCAGATTAATAAAGGGACTAAGCCGAAAAGAAAATAAATGAATAAATGATGAAACTTTCATTTTGTTACTTTATAAGACCTCAATTTATCTTCAAGAACAAAAGGAATTTATCTTGTTTTTGCCATTTGTTTTGTTTATTTGCTCAGAAAATGTCAGTAATCACTGAGCTGCATTTCATTAATAAACGACCATTTTCAGCTAAAAAAAAGCAAAAGCGCTGAAGAAAATAACACCACCGTCTTCGAACGCCTAAAGCAGAATAAATTAACCACAAATGTTCACATTTTGGATGAGCCATTACTTTAATCCCACTTTACCCCCTCAACAGCCCTGTACTGAAACAGCAGGTGGCGCTAAACACACTAACTGATGAGCACATGTTCTCCTGACTCACTGGAAAACTTTCAGAGGGAACTGAAGAAAGTCAAACTCCAAACAGGAGCGAGAAAAGGAGAGAGCAGAGGACCATTCACCAACAACAGCACACCTCTGCGGACAACCGAGGCTCAGTAAAGTCCAGAAGAGTCTCCGTTCTCCAGCTGTAACACTGACCTGAGAGAAGAAAGAGCTTGCGGTGGATGTACGAGCGCTGAGAAGTAGAAGAAATGAGCAGAGGAACAGTGAAAGAGCCGCACGGATGCCAGCGCAACTTCACCCTGATCTGCGTGCTGCTCGCGCTCAGCTGCGGTAGGCGATTAAACTAATTTACACTACTGTTTTCTTAAACCACTTAACGCTACATTCAATTAAGCACACCTCTGTCGAGTTCACAAGAGATACCAAGCAGCTAAATATATATTTATGATATAATTAGGAATCATTTTAAGTGTCTCAAATTACAGTACGATGCCCATGCTCAATACTTGGAAGTTGCTAAATAAATTACTTCTGAATTGGCTGAACTCATTTTATTTGTATACACAAGCTGTTATACTTTTTAAATGAATGATATTTTAGATCTTATCTACTAACCCCATATAGAACAATTGGAGATGAAGAGAAGTCGAATATATTTCTGAATTTATTTGAAATTGTTTCAAGTAAACGTGTCTCAAATTACAGTACGACATCCATGTAATTTTAATACACTTACAAGTTGCTCAATTTATTACCCCTAATTAAACTACGTCTGCATACTCATAATATGCTATTTAAAGGGATGATATTTGTAACTTTATGTAGAACAAATCGAAATATGCTCTGATATTATTTGAAATAATTTTAAAGAATCAGTGTCTCAAAAATTACAATATGATTTACATACTCTGTACCCAATATTTACTAATGTGCCAAGGATTTTGGCAACATTTGTTAGTACTAATTTGCACTTTTACATTTGTTACATCATATTTTAAATTCATATGTCATCTTACTTAAACTTTATGTAGAATAAGTAGTTAGAGGTGTAATTTCATTTAGAGTTCTGGGTGTTTTGTATTTAACCTGTTGACTCGTGTTGCCAAAGGGCTATCTAAACAGTTTTTGTGTCATTGGAATGACAATAGACCTCTTAAAGTGCACTGATTGAGAGACTGACAGTCTTAAGCTCTCAGCTGGAGTCTCTTTGTAAAGCCTGAGCTGTTTCATTTGCCTTAGAATAGCACTTTGACATAAGATAGTATCCAATTATACTGAGCAAAGGGCTTAAAAAGGTACATTAACTTCTGTGAACTTTTATTCTTGTTTACGAGGATGCAAAGCAAAAGACCAACTTGGATGTAGCCTTTCAGTTTGTGACATATACAATATCGGAGGTTATTTGATTATGGATTAGCAAAACAGTGAAACCAGTAACAGTTAAGTATAAGCAACATGGGAACAATTAAAAAATAGGCTTCATGTAGCCACATCAATACTGTAAAATAAATGTCACCTGGATTAATTTCAGGTCATATTATCATAATAATAACAATACTTTGATTGCTTTTAATGAGTGTAGGCATAGTAAAGTAGCATTTTTAACTTTCAAGACAATAACAGTAAGTACAATCTACAAATAATAGTTACATACATATTATAATTGTCAAATAACACAATACAACATGTACAGTATGTGAGTTTATAACAGTATTAATTTTTAAAATAAAAAATCCAATTCACTAATGCAAATAACAGATTATTCTTCATTATTATTATTATTATTATTATTATTATTATTATACTATGAAGAAATGACAATTCTATGCAATACTACATATTGCCTCAGAATATTATACTGTTAACTGACAAATTTTGATGTGCTATAAATGAAAAACAAAAACAACCAAAGTATGAACAACTGTATATCTCTGTCATTTCAGTTCATCTCAGTCATTTACATTTACAGTGTACGCTAAAGTACATCAGCATGTATGACATATTTAACTGAGAATGCATGTCAGTGAATCAAGTAACAGAACATGGCTATTCTGACATGTTAGTCCAGGTCATGCAACGCTTTTTGCAATGAGTTGTCAGAGGTGAATTTTAACAATGGCTCCTCATTTATTGCCTAAAACGCTGAGTTAAACTATCGTTGCTGTGACTTGGATATACTTCTTCCCAAAGATACTAGGTTCGACTCTGTTTTATGTTTTGGCTTACATTTTGTTTGACCTTTTTTTCTGATGGATGAATTTTTCGCCTATATGTGGCTTACTTCACCTTTATCGAACAAAATAGCATTTTCACATTTGTTCTAGATATTATAGTATGCCTGGATATTTTGTCACAAAATTTAAACCATTTCAGATGGACTTTTATAGACACCATGTATATTTTTGTTGTATTTTTAAAAGCAGTGGGCAAAATGGAAACATGTGCCTTCTGTGATCCAGTCTTTGGTTTTAATAATAGTTGGTAGATTATAAATCACTAGGGTGGAACTCTATCAGTGCATTATACTGCCAGACTGAATGTTGACAAAAAAAACATATTACCTCCAAGAAAAGCCAATGAGGGAGGATTTGACCCGTTGTAGTGAAACTCCTTGGTTTAATCTGGTTTTCAAGTGTACAGTACAGTTACTCAAGCATCAAGGCTCCCGTCTTAAAATCCCTTCATAGATGTTGAAGGAATGCCCATTCAACCACATGTTCTAACTTTGTGAAGCCATGCAGCTCTTGTGAACCGTTCATTTTTTGTTAGCGTGACTTTATAAATCTCTGTTTAATATTAGATGCTTGTGTATATTATATCACAGGTTGTAAATTTCTCTCTGCTCTTTCTGCAGAGTTATAAATCTTTATATCTGAGGTGTCAAACACCAGAAGTTACTGTGCATTTCATCTTTTATTACTAAATGCTGAATGTTGGCTGGATTTAAAAAAAAAAAAAAAACTTGGCTTGTCTTGTTTAATAAACAGATCTTGGGGAGAATTATATGGCCTATACCAGCAATTTTAACACTTTGATTAATAGCTCTCTATTACCCTATCCTTTGTGTAAGTCTTCTGTCAAAGCTAGATGTTTAGGTTTTGAATGTGAGCTCAGATCATTGCTGTGTATTTTCACTTGCCTTAGTAAATGGTATGATATAAACTCTTAGTTCACGTTGCTCTGTTTGGCATAGTGGGAGAAAAACTGGCTTTTAGCCTTTTAGTTTTTAGCCATTCAATATTATTATCCAAGTACAGTGACATTGGAGCGATAATAGCGGGAGTTACGTTCTAAAAATAACCTGGAATAGGTGAAATCCGCGAATCAGCTTTATTTTTTCAATTATTGTAGATGTTTTAAGGCTGTTAATTCGAATGTAATGAACCGAATATTCATTTATCCGGTAATGGCGCCCTACAGCCATGTAACTTCTACCTTTTGGTTGCTACCGCAGGTGCGTTTGACAGTGCAGAACATTTCGTCGACATTGTGGGGTTTGTTGGGGAGAAAACTTGCAAACATACAGTCCAGCACTTCAGAATCACACTGCTAGTGATCGAAGATTTATGAGAATTTGTACTGTACAAGAGACAAGGCGCGATGGAGATTGATTGACAGTGGTCTACAGCCAATCAGGGCATAGAATACAATGTGCTAATTAGGATGCAGTACACAATACTCTGTAAAAAAAAAAGCATGTCAAATTGCCGCCAAAAAAGACGCAAAAGGTGAAACGCATTATAGAGAGGGACCACTGTATACACTGACCAAAAAAAAAGTGTTTTTGCAACCTTCTTCTGTTTTTTAATTTTTTTTTTTACAACTTTATAGTTTTAGCTTCTCTTATCTAAATGTATTATTTATTAATAATTGATTGTTTGATTAACATTACTTTGATTAATCTAGCAATAATCTGCTATACTTGTATAATATATATTTGTCTGTATTTGGCAAATCTTTACGTGGCTTGTGGTAGTATACAATTTGTAAAAGTTAAAAAAAGTTACACTTTAGTATGATTATGATACATTTGTTAACAGTAGTTAACTACACTGCTAATGATTTTTGTATTTATCTGTAATACGGTGTGCATTTTACTTTTAGGATTGTTGTGCAGTATGTTACTGTAATAAAACAGTGAAAAAATGCTCATGTTAATATACATCACCGGCCAAAAGGTCTGCAGTGAATATAATAGGAAATGAGCTGTCGTTTATCTACCAGATCAGACGTCTGCCAGCACTTATCAAATAATTACCTTCCCTTGCCTGCCCGACGTAATGTGCCAAGATACGCTACATTTCACTTTTTAGAGGGCATGATGAAACATGGCTTTTTAATTTTAGTTGTAAATGTGTCGGAAAGTAAAGCTCTAAAGCCTGTTTACGTTGTATTAAGGACTCAACTAACCCTCAATGCATAAAGACTGGCAAATTTCTTGCCGCCCACAGTTGGTTCTTTGTACCTGCCACACTCCCAGTGAGCTCATAAATACCAAACCTTTACTGCCTGTTCGCTCCGAGATTGATATTTGCTTTAAAAATGAAAATATATGTGCAAAGTATCAGTCATCTGGGAGATTTCTCTCTTTTCCTCCACACAGTGCTGGTCTTGACAGCGTCAGGTTTCTATCTCTGAGGAGAGCTTTGTACATTCATAATTCGCTCGCGCTGTCAGTCTTGAAACTTTTTTTTTTTTTTTTGGCTAAATAATGTGGGCTAGTTGTCCAAATCTGGCCCTGAAATTGTAGCAGTACATTGAGCGATGGAAGTGGGAGAGCTTGGCTTATTTTGAAAAACACATTTAAGGTGCTGAAAATGCCGCTAAGCTCATGCACCCACACACTCATAGTTGATTAAGTCATTTATAAAGGGTTTTTGGCAGTGCTTCCTTATGAGGTTTCAGTTTAATAAGGATTTTTGTTCAATTTATGGATGTTTTTTAGGTGCTGGTCCTTAGCTACACTTTACCCAGCACTTCCTTGACTGAAAGATTGTGGTTCAGTTGGCAGTTTTCACATGTCGTGATAGACAGCTCAGCCCTGAAAAGAGTCCTGATGTTTATCCCTGCTATCCAAAATAGAATGAAAAAAGAGTAAATGGATTCATTTGACACTTAGCTCCTTCATAATATCCTACCACATTTTGATATCTCAATATAGCACAATTGCACTTTTGTTCAATATTTTGATTTAAAAGTTTCAGTTTATGTCAGACTAAGCTGCATTAGATCAATGGTCTTCTGTTTGGCTTTATATATGCCTTTCAGCAAAATAGTCTTCTTTAGAGAAAGTCTTCTTTAGAGAAATGTAAATTTAGTGGCACTAACTGCATAGCCATCGGGTCTTCTAAGATTCCTATAATGCGAAAATGTGGACTGAATCATTGATTCCAGTTACAGAATGATGCATGGAATCTGCATAATGAGCAATGTCACAGAGTTCACTCCAATAACGATTTACCTTCTGATTTTACCAAAAAAATATTCATGCAGAAACATGAGCGTCTTCATGACAACTCGTCAAAGATTGGTTTAACTTTTTGTTAGATGAAAGTGGTTTACACATGTTAAACATATAAGCACTTGTGTATCAATGTCTATAAATTTTAAGCCCTGCTCACACTGTGAGATTTCAGCCACGATTTTGTTTTCTGAGACAAAATTGGGAAATCATAAAAGATTCCTGAAATTCTAGGCTAAAGTCTGTGATCTTTGATCGTTAGTTTGACATGTTCACACTCAGCCGATGAAGTTCTGGCAGTGTCACTTCTGCAGAGTAACAACAGCTGCGATGAGCATCAATTCAAGAACCAATAGGAGCGCTGAATCTGATGACACAATCCATGTGACAATTTAAATGACCACAGGGAAATGTCAAAAAAAAAATCTTCCTGGTTTTATTCCTGGTTTGTACACAATGTGCAAAATCACATTACAGATTGTTTATGTCTGCCGTGAGGAATCATTTCAGAACGCAGGATAGTGAAAGTGTCATGGATGACGTCAAACTCCGCGGCAGTTTTCTTCTGTATTTGGTGCATCTTCATTGTCATTCAGTCGGACGTTATGACAGCTAAGATCTTACAGAGTGACATTGGAGACATGTTCGTGCAGTCTGACATGCTACAATCGTTTAGGATTATAAACAAAAATTGCACAGTGTGAGCCAGCCTTTAGTTAGGAAAAATGTCCAATATAACACTATAATCAATTATTGTATACTTTTGAACATGCAGAATCAGAAAATGAAACAGTGAAAAACAATTGGAAAAATGGAAGGGCATAATCAGCATGATTATGAGTATCAAAATACATTTACATACTGTAGACTGTGGCTCAATTTGTACCTCAATTTGTAAGGGTCGTTGGAAATATGTTCCTCATTTTTCAGGTTGCTCTGGGTACATTTCAGATGACAAATCCACTAGAGGGTGGTGTTTACATTTTCGCAAATCTGAAATATGTTACATGGGATTCCTTTTGTTGTACATTTCACATACACATCCTTCTTGTAAAAGTCCACATGAAGGCAGAGTTTGTCGTACAGATCACCAAGTGAACCACTGACCTAAATTCTTCCCTAAACTCAATAGTGTTTTCAAAAGCAATTTTAAGAGAAAAGTGTACCTTGACCACGTAGATTTACTTTGATTTTACATTGCTTGTATCTCTTTTGTGGAACCATGCTTCACTGCACTCAATCTTGAGCTCTGTGTATCACAAATACGACACTGCACAAAGTGAGCTACAGAGCAAACAAGCCACTCCAGAAAAGATGTGCATATGGAGATAGATAGATAGATAGGTGAGGCTAAGTATTCGATTACAAATCGTACACATCAAGTTGTTTTGTGGTATTTATTTGGTGTTGTGCAAAGATGTGCGCAAAGTAATGCTGTTCATTTTACCTAGAAACTGCAATGTAAGTTTAATTATGTTTTTGCATTTTCACAAAAATGTATGCTGAAGCTTATTTCCATTAAGTCTGTGTTGCAGGAATACCTATTTATTTGAGAAAAAATAGCATCTTATACTCTGTTATACTCTATTATCTTATACCATCTTATACTACTAAACTTTCTTCACTACAACTCATCAAAAAAGGTTTTAAAAAAAGACAAATATTTTACTATTGTAAAGTAAAATATATGAGTAGAATGTACCTTTCAAAATATAACAATGATAGAAGAAATAATTTATTTTTAAAAAGTATGAATTCAAGTAATGAGGCAACCTTTTTTAATATTATTTTAAAAACTATTTAACCATTAACACAGAGAACAGAAAATTGTTTTAAAAAGGTTTTTTTTTTATATAAAGGGGATTTTTAATGGTGACCTTCATGATCTGTGGAACTTGGAAATAGCACCGTTGGGCGTTTGTATATTCAGAAATTATTTTACACAAGTGTTTTGTCCGACTTTTACAGACTTTGGATTTCAGACTTTGCTGAAATGATTGAATGCTCTTTGCACTGTTAGTGGCCCAAGTGGGAGAAGTGTCAGGCTAAGTGTATTTTCACTTCATGCACAAATGTGCGTGTGTGTTTATGTGTGTAGGTACACACTGGGAGTGTTAAAGCGGTGCGATCCAGATCTCAGGAAATTACATTTTATGGGTTTTAGACACTGCACAATATTAACGTAATATTTCCTCATTGCAGCATACAGTTCATAGGCCAAATATTAATTCTGCATTTATTTAAAGTGTTCAGACAATCTTTTGGCATACTTTCTCAAATAAAAAAAAAATCATAATTTATTAACCTGCTCTTGCATTAAAAAAGGTCATATTTTGGTTTTTGGAGTTTCCATCAACAGATTGATATGCATGCAAGGTCAAAAAACACTTTCATTGTCTTATAATATGCATTTATTGTTACCTAATTATCCCAACGACTCCAATATGATTTGTTCAGCGATTCATTTGTTTCCAAACCCCTCCTTAGCATGATGCTAATCTGCGATGATTGGTCTGATTGGTCGACTGCGTTCAGTGGGAGACAGAGAGAAACTCCCATCGTGGCTTTCAACAATTTTGATGTAGTCAGAGTGCAGACTATATGTGAGAGCCAAATGCAGGAGTGCATTAAAGCAATGCAGTTAAACACCAGCATATTGCTCTGTTCTCAACTATAACACATATTCAGTATTAATACACACAGTGGCTAAAGCTGAACTATTTTGAAACAACGACAAACGACAGAGGATCGTGAGCTCACAAACGCATTCAAATCTAACTAACTTTAAGTAAAGCAAACTAAACGCTTTTTACAGTGTACATGGAGTGAGTCCTCTTGCCTTTACCCACAGGCTGCAGTCAAACGAGCTTTTGCACAATTGTTTGTTTGTTTAGTCTTTTATTTGTGTACTTGTTACTGCCAGTGGGTCACAATTAAACACAAATCATTGTTTGCTCTGGTACTTCAGGACAAAAGCCAAAAGATCATTAAATGTTGGTTGGATTTGTTAGAGGCCAGCAGAGAATATTTGAGGTGTTGGAATAGAGGATTGTTGCTCCATGATGTAGACTGTAAAGCATGATGTAAACTATAAGATTTACATTTGATCATTAATAAATAAAGGATTGTTTTTATGAATATATTTGACTTTTGGTATTTTTTAAATATGTCAATATTTTTAAATTTGGTTTTATTTTTTATAATTTATTACTAGTTAAACTACATTAAAATTGTAAATATTTATTTGGCTAGTGGAAACAATATATTTTCATGCATTTTATATTAACCTAATTTAAAAATTGTCTCATATTTTAGATAGCAAAAATGGTTTGAGTTTAATGGTTTTAGTTTTCAATAAATTTAACCACAAATTGTCATTATATCTCTGAATTGTTAAATCATCATAAAGTCTGGCATTAATATTTTTTAACACTTCACAATGTCCACTTAACTGATGTGTCAGTTTGGCACATACAATAAATAAAACTACATAAATTTCTATCTAGTTGCCTATATGCTATATTATAGACATAAAAATCTGTTGCTCCATCAATATTTTCAATAAAAAAAAAAAATTTAATTCCAATTGGGAAGAGAAAAAAGTTTTCCATTTTATATTGAGATGGCTTTTGGGCCCATTTTGGCAATTTGTATTCCTCTATTCCCCCCAACATCTCTCTTTCCTTCGGTTCAGTTGCCGTCTCTTTCCTTCTCACTCATTCCTGCAGGCAGCTAAGAGTCATTTAGCTCTCTTACTCTGTGGCAAAGCAGAAATGACTTACCCGACCACACCGACCATGGAATCCTGAAATAAAAAGCTTCATTTCCCTAATGCTTTGTGATTGGAAGCCAAAACAGGCCACAGAAGCCTATGAGACCTCTGTCCAACTATGTGTACATAGACAAAATACTATGACCAGGATCTGTAAAACAAAAAAAAGTTTGACCAGTCTACTCATATCTGTAAAAGTTCACTCCATTAACATTATTCTTTTTTTAATCTAAGAAAAACAATCATATTATATACTGTATATGCAGAAGCTCAAATATATTCACAACAATCCATTTGTTTGCAGCTTTTCTGAATTAAAAGTATATTAAAAAAAATATATATATATATGATGGTTATGAAATCCAGCATGGCTCATGTGGCTCCACTGTGTGTTTGCCTGTGGCAGAGAGGAATCTCATCAAGCCTCACTTAGATGGAAATTTTATTCAGCAGGAATGTCTTCTCTGGTCCCAGTGGAATCTCTCTGAGGCGGATCAAAATCTTAAATGGCGTTTAGGGCGAAATTGAGTTTACCTGTTTGAACTAGCTCTTTCAGGTTTCCACGTTAACAGTTATTTCATTTCCTTTTGGATGTTTTTCAAACTCGTCATTGCTCTTTTTTCTGTGTTTTGGGGTATAGAGCAAGGTTATGTTCACCTTTTGCCTGAGTTCTGCTGTGTTTTTTTTCTGTGACATGGATGCTACGTAGGCTGGATGGTGCAATTTAGCTTATGTAAATTAAACAGTGATTTGTACTAAACAAAAGAATAAATATAAAAAAAAAAAAAAAAAAAATAATAATAAATGTAGGCAATACAAAGCTGAGATTCAGCTTGAAATGAAATGCTACAGTTTGCACAGTATATTACCAATGGAAATGCTGAAGTAGGCAGAGTGGCAGAGTTAAAGACATACAGAGAGAGAGGAATTAGGAGTGAGGACTTAATAACCTCTTTAACCTCGTTGCTTTAAATATACAGCCCTCTTCACAACAAAAGAGATTTACAGAACTAGGAAACTGGCAGATGAGTTATTCAAGCAAACAGAGCAATGAGGTCAAGTGAAGGGGCAGCATGAGTAAAGCAGAAGCTATAAAAGATCAAGCTTTCATTCCACTCATTTCACACCAATACCGGTCTGTTCATGTCATTTAAATCAGTCAAATGTATTTACTAAACCTCATCTTTCTTCCATTTACATCCTACTAAAATTGATGATGTTGAATTTGTTTCTGTTTGTTTTTTGTCAAAATGTTCCTGTCTATGCAGATTATTCTAAAGTGAGAAATCATTCAACTAGGCCTGTCACGATATCTATTTTTTGTTGTACGGTATATTGCACTAAAATATATTGCGATAAACGATATTAATGTCATTTTAAGACCATTTTAGGCCACTCATTATATAATACCAGAATGGCAATATAATAGCATCATAACGCAAGTACACTCTTCAAAAGAACGCATAATTTTTAATTTAATTTAGTCATTTTAATAATTTAATAATCAGGCATTGGAATCAGAATGTGAAAACGCATATCCAAAACAAATAATACTACATGTTAACAAAAATAAATAAATGAATAAAAAGTAAAAGGTAAAAAGTAACTGCGATATCTGCTACCAGATCTATTTTTAAGTTGTCAGGCACCCACATCAAAATATACTTTAGTCATTTATGGAAAATAGTGTTGTTATTTTTTTTAACCAGCTGACACTGACACCTATAATAGAGATAGAGAGGTTGCGCAATCAGTTAAAATATTGCAAGAATTGGTTTTTACTTATGGGCGATATATATTGCATCACCAAAAATTATTGAGGTCATGTCCATGTATTGTGCGATAAGTCGATATATTGATTATTGTGACAGCCCTACATTCAACCCAAACTCATGCACACGCTTTCACTTACTATGCACAAAAATTCCCACATTAAATGGACCTGATGCTGTTTATTGAAATTGCTGAGAGATACATATGTTTATTTACCAGCATGTTGCTCTGCTGCGTAATTAAATGTGTAAAAGTTCTGCAGGATCTGTGGCTTGGGACAATATTTGGCTCCACCATGCAAGGAAAACAGGCCTATTACAGACATTTTGAGTTATTATTTCTGACACGGACCATTGCCCTATTTCAAATGGGAGGCACATTAACTTTGATTCATTACTGTTTTAAAACACGTCTAAAATCTGAGGCTGGTAATACAAGTATTTTGTTATTATTTGCCTTCAAATGGCTTGTGGGAAAAATGTGAAATGAAGAGAAATGAAAGCTTTCTGTTCAGTTTAGTAATTAAATGCTCTGAAGTGAGATCTGACTTGGTCCTGTCACATAGATACCGGTGCCATATTATTACCCAACTCTACTTGTGGTCAATTCTCGACTGAGCCTGGCTTCTCTCAAGTTTTTTTTTCTTTATTTCCGTCAATTGGTTGAGTTTTAGTTCCTCGCCTCTGTTGTATTTGGCTTGCTAATTTGGGGTCGGTTGAGCTGCTGTACAGTGAATCACATTTTTCTGCTATGACATTGACATTTATGTTGAACTGAATTTAAGAAAACCAGCATTCTGCTGAACTGAATATGCCTAATGTACTGGACTTGTTGGACACAGATGAAACTTCATGGATTGCAACTATTTCTCTTTTCTTTGTAATACTGCTTTGACATAATTTGCATCATATATGAAACAAGGTTTGACATGAACTTTCTAGATCACCAGCCACTGTGGCTAGTAGCTTTCCAACGTTACTAGCCACTCGCCATTTTCACTAGCCACAATTTTGTTGTTGGGAAAATATATTTTATATGCATACATTTGACTTTGGCATGCTGAAATGACTTGATTTAGATTTTGTGTTATTTCCACAGGCCTCCTCATTTATTTCACTTTTTTGTGTTGTGGATAATCTTGCTCAACGAGCATGAGCAAATGAGTTGTGGTTTTATAGTGTTGCTTTGCAGTTAGTTTTTATTTCACATGACATTTCAGGGCTCAACACTAAGGATTTACCAATTTTTTCTCTAGCCACACCAAAAATAAAAATAAAAATGTTTTTTTTTCACCCCAAATTAACTGTAAGGAAAAGAAAGCAGGTGAAAACCATACCGTGTGCGAAATTAAAGGATGATCATGTGAAAGGTTAAAGCAATCTGCTGCTTACAAAAAGTCTGAAAGCAGCAAGACTGTAGGTGCACAAGTGTCTATTTTTGACCAGTCTATTTAAAAGAGAACCAATCGCACCAGTTACGTTTACAGGCACGGTTGCTTTGCAAAAGGAACCGTTCTTTTTGAAACATTTAAACATCTCATCACCTGAAATCAGCCTTAACACTGAAGTCCTCGCCAGTGCGTCAGGATCACCTGTGTCTAACCATTGTCGTGATCGTCCTCTCATTCTGTATTCATCTGCTTTCTTTTGCTAACACGAACGGTTATTATTGTTATGTCTCACGCTGACCAATCGTAGGCAATCCTTATTGTTGAACTCTGCTTTTTTTTTTTTAAACTACAATTTAAAAAGTCAAAGTGGCTAGTGGGAGTGACACAGCTGAAATCTACCATAATTTAACGGGCTGGTTCAGTCCTTAACAGAAATGGAGAAGGTGTTCCTGTAATAATCTTTTATCTTCGGAACCCAAATCAAGAAGTTTTGATGAAATTTGTGAGAAAGTCCCTCCATTGGAAAAACCTTCACCCAAAACTTGAGGGTTTAAAATGTGTGTAAAGCTAAAGAATAAAACGTACATCAGGAGGTTTAAGTTAGGTTTTCTAAAAATCTAAATTCAATCTCTTTGTCTTTTAATGTGATTTTGTGTCTTCAGAATACTTGGAATAAAACTGCACATCTCATATGGGTTCACTCTAGAGCATTTTATGGACGTTTTGAAGCATCGTAGTTGATAAACTTAATTTAATGACAGTAGCAGTAATCTCTTAAATTTAATATTCAATTAAAGATACGGTCTATCTTTTGCATTCTGAAGATGAACAAACTCCTTTTGGGTTTGGAATGACATAAGGATGAGTAAATGATGACAGATTTATAGTTTTGGGCTGAACTAATCCTTTTAATACCCTGGGACAACTTTCACTTCATATTTTTTGCTAATGAGTTATGATAGGTTTCTGGTGACCTTTATATTCAGGTCACAGACTAATTTGAGTCTTGGCGTGCCAGGTGTTCAGTTAATCATTTTGCTGTAGCCATTTTTGGATTGCTGTTTTATTTTGGGGAATCATGAGAATCAGGGAAGTTAGAAATGTTTTTTCTTTTTCTCCTATTGACTGCAAACATCTAGACAGGAGCTCCCTCAGGTTTGTGGCGAAAAGAAAACACTCCGCTCCAGTAGTGTATATTACCCTCGAAGCAGGTCACTGAATCTTTCACCAAGATTATGACATTAATCCATCCTCAGAAGGCAATAAAATACCCTCTCAATTTTTACTGCTGTCAACACTTTGTGTCTGAGTCTATTATTTTATAACC
>CAIGQQ010034734.1:2299415-2320349 GCA_903798035.1 Danio albolineatus | reverse complement strand
ACACATATAACATGCTTTTATGAAAGTATTGTAATACAATATGGTATCTTGTAGTGGCTGCACAACTGCTTGTTTCTACAAAAAAAAAAAAAAAAAAAAATTCTTCAAAGATTGATCTAGTGACTTTTTTGCAGTTTTGCAAAAGATTGCTTTTTTGAATTGGCTGAAAAATACAGTGGCTGAGAGAGCTTAACATGCTTCAATTTAAGTAAACACATGCAATTACAAAAAACACCAGTAAATTAAGAAAACTGAAAATGTTTCAAGGGGACCCTAAAACGTGTCTGATCTGGCTGTTTACATTATAGTTATTTTGGCTAAAATAGAAAAGACAAGAGAATCAGGTTGTTAACATAAGCAAGCAAAAAACTCACCTTTCAAAGATCACCTACACCTTCACTGTCAATAGTCATGGCACAGCAGCGTCCGTCACTTTTTGGGTCCCTTTGAAACATTTCCGTTGTGTTCCATTCTTTTTGCAAGTGTTGTGAAAAAATGCAGCGCCTTTCATAAATTTGTTTGCGTTGTGGGAAAACACAGGGTGTTTTTTAAAATGTGTTTTATTAATTTTTTCATAATTTGCCGGCATTTTTGTAATTGCACGTGTTTTCTTAAATTGCAGCACATTAAGCTCTCTCAGCCCCCATAGAAAAAGCACCTGATGAAAATATAGTTTTTGCAATATATGGGAGTTTTTATTTCCAAATTAATGTTTCCAATAGGTGTATTTTTGCTATTTTAATTTGCACAGTTTGAATGGTCAATAAAAAGGCACCTTGCTTTTCCTTTCACTTTCATGTGAATGACACTAAACCTTGTCTAGCTGCATGACTGGCATGACGTGACTCTGTCTGTAGCCTGATGGTTTTTACGGGACGGTGCTCTTCAAAGTGTTGGGTTCCCCGGTGTTGGTGGGACTAGAAGTCAAAGGCCTCCAGAGACAGCAGGGTGTCTGAAACCTCAAGGGGAAAAAGGGAACGTGATAGGCTTTTTCTGACACCTGTCTATCTCTTTGCGTACCTTAAACTGTCATAAACTGCTGATTTACATGTTTTGTAGGCTTTAAGTTCTCAGCGGGTTTTGCTCGGTGCGGTGCTTATACATTGTGGAAACACCATCTGTGTTTCAGCTTTAGTCGGGAGACCCTTAAGTGTTGCTTTTAGCAGATGGGAGATTTTTTCTTCCCTTTTGTTTCTCGTTTTCTGCATCCATGATATTAAGAGGAATCACTCACAAACAAAGTGTTAGTTAATACATCATAATATAGAGAGGTTGATAGACTTGCTTGCATGCTAAAAGTAAACTTCAACAGTCTTAAGCAAAGTTTGTCAAGATAATATATGACAAAGATTTGTCTAAAGGTTTCTTACTAATTCCTTCCTGTGGGTTCTGACAATTTTGTGAAACTTGTGAACTGACAGAAACCAATTCTTCAATTCTGCAATGAATTTTATTCTTTAGAATGAGCCTTTAAGACTTCTTTAGGATTTTTTGAATACCAATGTTTTACCACTGAATATTAAAATATAGAAAAAAATCGAATAATATTTTTACTGTATTTTGTACCAAAAACTATTTGTTCAAATAAATTAAATGAAGTGTATTGTCAAATTAAACATCCATTATTTATCTAGAATAAAACTTACAGAGTTTTGAATGCCATGGTGTGTTTTTTCTAACACACATTAGCCTTGCCAATGAATGTTCAGTTTTAAATGTTTTCATATTTTTGTGCATTTTTAATTCTAAATAATTGAACTTAAATTAAACAAGGAAGTAATTCTTTAATGAAAAAACCCTATTTAGAGGCTTTTCTCAGCATTTAAAAATTTATTGTTTATTTTAATGTAATTAACAGCAATATAAATGTATATTTTGTTTAAAAACTATGCTTTTTTCATGCTAAGACAGATAACAGATAGTTTCGATTAAAATGCAGCGTGTCACAAAAAGAAATGTCATGTAGGTATGGTAACACCGATAGAATCACTTGCCAGTCCTTGTCTCTTCTCTTGTTTAGTGGAAAGAACTTGTCTCAGTGGAGGTGAGAGATAGCAGAGTCTGCACCAACACTTAGTACACTTGACAGATGTAGTCCACAACATGCCCTGAAAGTGCTCACACAATCCTCAGCTCAATTTGTAGACTAGAGAAGATAGAAACAGCCCTTCCTGAATAGGAACAAGGCATTTTAACTTCTGGAGAAGAATAGAAGTTCTGTGTAGAGAAAATCATGACTAATAAATGGTTGTTCTGACTGAGGGTGTCACAGTGACGCATTGGGTAGCACGATCACATCGCAGCAAAAAGGTTGCTGGTTCAAACCCCTCAGTTGGCATTTCTGTGTGGACTTTGCATGTTCACCCCGTGTTCGTGTGGGTTTCCTCCGGGTGTTCCGGTTTTACCCACAGTTCAAAGACATGTGGTATTGGTAAAGTGAATAAGCTAAATTGGCCGTAGTGTATGTGTGTGATTGCAAGAGTGTGTTGCTGTTTTCCAGTGTTGGATTATGGCTGGAAGGGCATCCGCTGTGTAAAACATATGCTGGATAAGTTAGCGGTTCGTTCCGCTGTGGCGATCCCTGATTAATACAGGGACTGAACCGAAAAGAAAATAAATGAACGAGTGACTTTACTGTCTGATAACTTCTATTCTCTTGATATATTGTGAACCTGAGACGACTATGGTTGATCTAGGTGGATTTTAGGGAATAAGTGAATGAGAGAAAAAGGAGCTTTACTCATAGTCCTGGCATAGTAACAGACCGTGACTTCAGAACGCAGGTAACACTGGACTAAGAAAACAGTATAGAAAGACTAACCAGATCCTAGCAAACACAACCCAGACTCAAACATCTGCAGCAATTTGTGTGTGTGCCCACATGTTTGGTTGCTTTTGTGTCTAATCATATCGTATGCATGTGCGTTTGTGTGCTTGAGTGAGAGACAACAGTGATTCTTTGTCATTCATCTGTCATTACGACACCAGCATGATTTCAGTTGAAAAACAGAAGCTGGAAAATTACTTTTCTGACACAGAAGAGATGCTGCTGCTTATAATCATATTATGCATGAACCTGGATTAAGAGGATTTCAACCAAACTTCTATCTCTGTGTAGGTCTGAGGTTTGTTCTGTTTAAATGACTTTTCCATTGCCACTTGTGCTTAAGCCAAGAATATCCTCTGTTTATTCTACTTGGGGAGGCTGGGTTTAAAAAATTTAAGTGGCTGGCATTTGCCTGATGAAAATGACCTTCTTATGTAAACTATGAACTCATAAGACTGAACAAAAGCCTCACGCTTAAGCCACATCCACACACAGCGTTCGTTTTATTAAGCAGCGAACATGGCCAAAACACAATGACTCTCTAAACCCCTCGCTTTAAGTGATTTTGCGGTCAAAAAGGCACTTTTCTCCACCGTGGGCAGTAATATTGATATATTGTTGTTCGTCCTCTGGTAAATTGGAGTTAAAATGTATCTTCTGTCTCGTGTAACATAGGCTTCTCATGCAGTCAGAGTCTGTATCCCGACTCAGTAAATCACGGCTGACGTGTGGTGTTCGGGTTCTGCTAGCTCACCCCGTCAGAGTCTGTACCCGCACATCCTGCGGGTCAACCTTCAGCTCACGTTGTAAATTCAGCTCAGCTCCTTCAAGAATAAAGCTCTGTGAAGCCTGGAGACATTTAGCTTGGCCATGAATACCGGCGTGCTGAGCACTGGAGGAGAAAGCCCGTGTTGAAACAGAGGGGCTAAATGCAACTGTAGACATGTGTTGAGGCCAAGACACTCGAGACGGAGGTGAGAAAAAGTGCATGACGCATGACTGAATAACATAAATATATAGAGAGTTTTTTTAGGAGATGCTTTTGTTTGACACCATTATCTCAGTGTCATCTGTACTATGTATTCAGGCTTTATTTGATTTTATTGGATCAGGTTTTGCATATAAAGTGCATGCCTTTATGTCTGGACTGTTTTGGCCATTTTACTATGATAGGCTTGAGCACATGGAACAAAAAAGTGCTTGTGGTTGTTTGTGTATGTGCACTGTAGTTAAATTTGAGTTAAAATGAGTTGAGTTAAAAGTGTTAATGTTGTTGCTACCAAGAAAGTTGTTCCTCTTGGTTAAGTTTTGTTGTTCTGACAGTGCCAAAGTATATTTTTTACACATTTTTTGTTTGTTCTTCATCAGTCAAAAGGCTGGTGGGGTAAAGGGCAATGTTAGCACCTGCATACAGTACATAATGAGCATACTCCATTGAACAAAGCACTTCAGTATTTCATAATCATGATTTAATGTTGTTTTTGTGGTTGAGTTAGTGTTATTTCCTAGTTTCATTTAGTTACTATTGTACTTTCCCCATAATTTACTACTTGACTGTGATAATTTAAGGTTGAGTATGTTACAAACCCCTTGATGTTATATCTAGGGGAGAGTGAGGTTTGACATTTGGATAATTAAAATCAATTTATATCAACAGTGAATGAAGTGCAAAAGACAACCAAAGTAATACCAAAATGTGTGACTTTATTTACAATACCCAAGGTGAACAAAACAACGAATTAATCAAAAATATAGAAAATGAAGATAAGGCAAAAATATACTATTTACAATATATACAACACAAAAGACAGGAAAAACAAGAGAGCTGGCAGAAGGAACGTGGGTGGCGCTAAAGAAATGAAAAGAACAAAACCCAACAATATCTAACTCCCCAGAAGTATCTAACTAACTAAATGTATTAAACAAATTAAACGCGAAGAGTCTTCCGAGTCCTAACTAACTACTCTGTCTATCGAAAAAGTACAAGGGGTGGCGCTCGCCCCTAACCTAATGTACTATACAAGAGTAGACCTACGTGTTGCAATATGTATGTCACGTGACCTTCTTACCTGTCCGCTTCGTCCAAGCCTCGTAAACAGTGAATGAGAGATGGAATGTGAATGACGGACGGATAACGTGCACACAGAAACAGGCAACAACAGAAACACACAGTCAGATCGGGTTTTTCATTTGCAACGCAATCAACACAAACAACAGAATAGCAAGAAGGAGAAGAGAAGGGAAGGGCTAGGGTCTGGCGCGCGGTTTTATATCGGGAAGTCTTTGCCTATTGGACGTGATGTCATAGTGACGTAACCGGGGATGAAATGATTGACGGATGAAGTGACCAATAGCGGGAACCGGAGAATCTGAAAGCAGATACGGGAGAACAGAGAGAGAGAGAGAGAGAGAGAGAGAGAGAGAGAGAGAGAGAGAGAAACACAAATAGAACACAAATAACACAAATACATAACAAGTATCATTAGAAAGTCAATAGTTGGTAGCAGTTAAGTATTTTAGTTCTTTCTCCGAAATACCAATGGTTGTAAACAGAGATTTTTTAAATGACACATTCAATAAGCTATCAAAAGTAATAGACTTCAATGTGAAATCAAAATTTGAAGACAATATTATTGAGCTTTGATATCCATATTTACTTTAGAGCTCTATGGTATATAGTGCTTATATGTATGTACAGTACGTCTCTAAACTGAATACATAATATACCTAATTAACCCCATGAAGTCTTCTTAGATATGAAAGAGCACCATCCGAAAGTTTACCTCACTCATTCTCCATACTGTTTTCCTCCTCTGCACCTCTTTCTGTCACTGTACACATGCTCTTTCAAACAGATTTTCAAAGTATCAGCTCTGGTTTTCCGTAAGTCTCGGGCCCCTTTGAAAAATATTTAGATTTCCTGTCAACAATCGACTTTGAAGGAGTCCCAGAAAAGGACCCATTGGAGTGGTCTGTATTGTTAGCAGTGAGGCAGATTTAGAGAAAGTTTCTGTTAGCGCTGTCTAATTGTCTGCATACCCAGAATCCTCTGAGGATGACCCAAACGCCATTGTCTCCTGATGCCTTTGGGATTCACTGATTTGAAACAAATGGAGGACATCAATGGAGTTTCTTGTTGTGGGTATGAATGTGTAACAAAGAAAAAAAGACATCAGAGAACATTTAGTAGGTGTCAGAACATTGTTTATATACTCTATAAAACTGTTATTTTATGTCGTTTAATCTGGTGAGACTGATTCTGCGTTCCAGACACAGTTGGAGTTGGGAAATTCAGCAGTGAAATGTCCCACTTCTGACCTTAATGAGAGTCGTACTTTAACCGTTTGAAATGTGAATATTTCATTTCACATTTCATGTTACTGTGCCAATTATGGCTAAAGCAAAAACAATAGCAAATGCTAGATGTACTTTCACTACAGCTGACAGCTAATTTCATCACAGGAGTAGCCTTTATTAGTAGGGTTCCCACTAACTTTGTGCCATAAACATACTTGAAAGTTTATGTTTTTCACATAAGGTAGCTGTGTGCTAATTTTGCTGAAGCAGAACTAGCCGCCATCTGTGTACTGACATCAAGTGACACATCATGCTGAATTTAATACATTTGGCATTCTGTACTTTATTTTATTATAGCAGGAAGTAGGAGAAAACTCCCAATTCTGAGTTTTCTGGATATAGCATAGCCCCGTTGTCAGGATCACCAGCGACCTAGCCTTTATAGATTGTTGGAGAACATTTACTATCACCCGAACAACAATTCTACCACTAAACTGCACTACATTTCCCATCAGGCACCTTTCACACACACCAGTTCCAGATCTTTCCGTGTTTTGGTCCTTGCCTTGTTTTCCCATTATTGATTCTTGCTGCCTATCCTGACCATACCCCTGTTTTCGACTACGATCTTTGGATTACTCTTATGCTTTAGTTTTGTACCTGTTTGACCGTTGCCTGCCTGACTACTCTTGTTAATAAACTGCATTTCGATCCTCAACTCCATTGTTACCCCGACTCCCTTGGTAACACCCGTCCACACGCAAAAACCTTGAGTGTTTTTACACCAAAGGTTTGAGACATTTAGGATTTTCATCCGGATTGATTTGGTGTTTCGGAAGAGTGAAAGTATATTAGGTAGATTAGGATTTTTTCTAAACTACTTTATTTTAATTTACCAACATTACTAAGGCAGTTTTAATAGTCAAAAACAAAAATATTTCAACAAAATATCTGATCTCTTTATAATAAAATAAACATAAGTGTTAAAGAGACTCTTAAATTTAAAATGTTACAAAGTGTGTTCAATGGTAAAGAGTAAATGCTGAAAAATCAAAGCAAACTTTAATTGTGAATAATAATGATACAATAAACCTCAGACTGTGTAAACAAAGCAAATTCCTTTTTATTTACAATCCACTCACTGCTGCTAGCCACCGCACTCATTTTTGTGTGTTATTCTGACGTGAAGTGACAAGCGCGAGCGCATGGTTTCCTTCACCATTTTCAATGCACTTCCATATGCTTGTCCTGCGTCCCCATTGGAAATGACAAACTTACACCCTAAGCTTATTGGCATTGCTTCCAAGGCGCATGCTCAGCAGCCGCATTTTTATACAACTACAGTTTTAATATCGAAACTTCATACCAAACTTTTTTTGTAATTGATAGTGACTATGGTGTTCGGTCAGTGAATACCAATACCGATTTTATCGCCAAACCCTATTACAGCATGATGTCTCATATACACTATGTAATATTTTTGTTGGTTTCATGGTTATGCAGATATTTTTTTGAGACATGAGGCAAAGAATGAGGAAAAAAAATTGAATGGGGAAAGCTCTGGCTTTGTGTCAATGTAGCCTAAATTTGTCTATAGAGTCTCCAGGGCTGCTTTGTCTTCACTTTGCCCTGTTCCTCGGCTCCCTACCTGGGCTTGCCTTGTTACATGACCCCCCTCCTGAGGATGTCGATCTTGGAGCTTGAAGAGGGACAAAAGTAGTCTTTGGTTGGGTGATTGGTGGGCAGGCTGGAGGTGGTGCCAGCTGTCTGTCAAAAGCCAGCGTGGCGAATGCAGGTGGTGCCGATTCAAAGATCAGACGTTGAAGGGGGATGGAGGAGCACAGTAGTAGTGATTCTTATCATTGGCCCTCATCTCCACCTTGTGTGATTCTCTCATGGCTGCTTATATTTACTGAGAACAAAAGGAGTGGGTGAACAAAGCTGAACGTGTTGTTGGGACCCGTCTTGTCTGATTTTCTAACAGTCTCTTGCTCTTGGTTTATTGTACTCTTACATTTCTTATTAATTTCGTGCTGTCCTAAATTTAGAAACATTTGAGCAAGAATTACTACATTTTTTCCATTTTTTTTTGTTTAATTTTTTTAAAATTTGTTGTTATCAACTGTCTGGTTTACTTACTTCTATGATAAACAAAAGGAAAGGTTTTGTCCTTCTTTTGAGTCACATGTTTTTAATGAATTAATTGATCTGGTTTGTTACATCAGGTCCAGTGAATTGTTCATTAATTGAACTCATTTCTGTTACTCATTAATTGCAGTATAGGATGTGATCACACTTGTAGTTTTGTTTGGTTCTTTTGATTTGTTTGGTCTGGACAGAAAGAAAAAGAAAAAAATCTGTCCTGGTCTGCTTATACTGTAATTTACATTATCATTTTAAGTCTAAACCTGAATTAAGAAATACAGTATGTCACAAAAGTGAGTACACCCCTCACATTTCTGCAAATATTTATTTATATCTTTTCATAGGACAACACTGCAGAAATGACTCTTTGACACAATGAAAAGGAGTCAGTGTAAAGTTAGTTTAGCAGTGTAAATTTAGTGTCCCCTCAAAATAACTAAAAATACAGCCAATAATAGCTGAACCCCTGGCAACAAAAGTGAGTACACCCCTAAGTGAAAATGTACAAATTGAGCACAATTAGACATTTTCCTTCCCCTGTGGCATGTGACTCATTAGTTTTACACTGTCTCAGGTGTTTCCAGATAGAAGGCGAGTTAAATTTGGTATAAAAGCTCTTCCACTCTCTCAACCTGGCCACTGAAAGTTCAACATGGCATCTCATGACAAACAACTCTCAGAAGACCTGAAAAAACAAATTGTTACTTTGCATAAAGCCTAGGCTATAAGAAGATAGCCAACACTCTGAAACTGTGCTGCAGCCAAGGCCATTCAATGCTTTAAGAGGACAGGTTCTTCTCAGAACACGCCTCGCCATGGTCAGCCAAGGAAGCTGAGTGCACGTTCTGAGCGTCACATCCAAAGATTGTCTTTGAAAAAAGACGGATAAGTGCTTCCAGCATTGCTTCAGGTATTGAAGGGATGGGGGGTCAGCCTGTCAGTGCTCAGACCGTACGCCGCACACTGCACCAAATTGGTCTGCATGGTTGTCCTCAAAGGAAGCCTCTTCTAAAGATGCACAAGAAAGCTCGCAAACAATTTGCCGCAGACATTCAAACTAAGGACCAGGATTACTGGTACCATGTCCTGTGGTCTGATGAGACCAAGATAAACCTATTTGGTTCAGATAGTGTCAAGCGTGTGTGGTGGCAACCAGGTGAGGAGTACAAAGACAAGTGTGTCTTGTCTATCATTAAACATGGTGGTGGGAGTGTCATCATGTGGCACTGCATGAGTGCTGCTGGCATTGGGAAGCTACAATTCAATGAGGGAAACATGAATTCTGACAAGTACTGTGACATACTAAAGCAGAGCATGATCCCCTTCTTCCAGAAACTGGGCCATAAAGCAGTGTTTCAGCATGATAATGACCCCAAATACACCTCACTGGCTTGCTAAAGGGGCTCAGGGTAAAGATGATGGACTGGCCAAGCATGTCTCCAGACCTAAACCCCTTAGAACACCTCTGGGGTATCCTGAAAAGGAAGGTGGAGGAGCACAAGGTGTCAAATGTCCACCACCTTGGTGATGTTGTGATGGAGGAGTGGAAGAGGATTCCAGTGGCAACCTGTGAAGCTCTGGTCAACTCCATGTCCAACAGAATTAAAGCCGTGCTGGAAAATGATGGTGGCCACACAAAATATTAACTTTTCAATTTTTTTCTAAGGGGTGTACTCACTTTTGTTGCCAGGGGTTCAGCTATTATTGGCCGTATTTTTAGTTTTTTTGAAGGGACACTAAATTTACACTGCTAAACTAACTTTACACTGACTCCTTTTCATTGTTTCAAAGAGTCACTTCTGCAGTGTTGTCCTATGAAAAGATATAAATAAATATTTGCAGAAATGTGAGGGGTGTACTCACTTTTGTGACATACTGTATATAGAGGAATGTTGTGTTACAAAATTAGCAAACATTGAAAACTGTGTGTCGGGCTAAATGCACCCATTGTGTGTGCATGCATGCAATGTAATGGTATTTTTTTATCACCTGAGAACTTGTGAAAAGCTTGTAAAATGTGTAACGGAGTCAAAACAGGAACAGGAATTCCTATGTCATACACAGAGAAAGATCTGCTGAACTAAGATGCATTTCCTGCACTTGTGTTGAACTCTAATGGGCAACATACAGAGAAAAAGAGAAAAAAATGGCATGCTTAGAGTATCCTGTTCTTTTTATGGTCACATCTTATGACATCATGTCCTATTTAGGGTTTGTTTTGAAATAAATTTTCATCAGAGTTTGTTTGTACACAGACAGAGATGTATCTTTTCAGTGCTCTCAGTCTGCTTGTTTGGTTCAGATGGCAGCATTCACACTTATTTAAACCAAACCATCCAAGTGTAAAAACACTAAAAACAAGTAAATTATTAAACAATAGCTTTACTTTTTACAGAGTTATCATATGATTTAAGAAGAAATTAAATAGATTGTTTTTATAAATCAATTAGATTTTAAATTAATTTTTAAAATTCAACAGCTCAGCATTTTTAGGTCAACCAGCATAATCCCCAGAATATATGATTTAATTTCCTTTGAGAAAAGTCAGTAAGCGATATTTGAAACAACACAATAGTGACTACATGATTGCAGAATTCTCTGATTTGGGTAAACTATCCCTTTAACCTCTTCCTCACTCCCTCCTCCACTTGCACCAGAGTATTATATCAAAAGCTCCGACATTTCCCGACGTATCTTGGCCAGGATAAACAGAACCGCTGTGAACGGTTCTTCCCAGTGGGTGAGCTCTACGGGTTTGGATTGTTAATATGAGCTGGAATTCGGTGTAGTCCATCAGATCCCTGCGTCTTCTGAACGTTTCCTCTACTCTGATGTACGGATGAATAGAGGCCACAGGGTCGCTTGTGTTTTTTTTTTACAGAATCTTATACGTTTCTTGTCATTCAAAAGGAGGGCTGCAAGGAAAGAGCAGTTGGGTACATTTTCTTGCACTTCAGGGTTCAGCGATACACAACCAGTGTTATTCATCACCGACCTCCAATCATACACAAGAGCATGAGCTGCCGGCAGCTGTTGAGAGGAGATGGATGCGGTATGTTATTGATGGTGACGGTGGAGTTTTTCTTGCAGACGGAACCCCCTGCTCGTGTCCATGTGTTTGCCCACTTCAGAGACACACCTTTGGGACCCAGACATGTGCCTGGATCTTTTAGGGTAACACCCAATGCTTTGCTTTTACTACACAAGCCACCGTGGCTAATGTTAACCTTCACCATGGCTAATAACATCATGCCGAGTCTCGTAAGGCCTTTAATAGAGACTCACAGGCAGAAAGAGGTGATTTGGATTACTGGAGAGTGGAGGATTGAGAGCTGAATCTAAACCTCTGCATTCTAGAAAATGATTATTTATTCATTAGTGAACCCCAAACATTTGAAGGGACTGCTATTCCTTTGTTTAGTCTAACAGCCAACTACAAAACGTACTGCTTAAGGGGGGAAATGTTTCCAGATTCAGTCAAGGAGGCTCGAAATGCAGTGTTATTTTAGTTTTCTTGATACACTATTAATGTTTTTGTTTATTTTTATATATTTTTAATCAAGTGTCTGTATAGCAAGGATGCTCAACCCTGTTACTGGAGATCTACCTTACTGCAGATTTCAGCTCCAACCTTGAACAAACACACCTGAACCAATTAATTTAGTCCTGAACAGCAAATGATAATTACACGCAGGTGTGTTTGTGTTGCAACTGAAATGTGCAGGAAGGTAGATCTCCAGGAACAGGGTTGGTCACCCCAGCTGTATAGACCATTTTGAGGGATGTAAACAATAACAGTGGTCCTAACGTAATTCCTATGTGGCATTTTTAATGTCCAAAGATTCCAAGAATCCAAAAAGCTCCACATATTGACAAATAATGTTAAGATATGATTAAATGGCCTCTTGTTACAGTGAATGACAACAATATTCACGGGCCAGTGTCATCACCACATTAAAATAGTCTACACAGTTTAACTAATTCAAATTAGCTAATTTTGTGTACATGCTGCTACTACTATTAACTTGTAGCTTGTTGTAAATAATGTTATTTCACAAAATGAAATTCATGATTTATTATACATAGACAGATACATATGTATGCATACATATAGCAGAAGTAAAAATTTTTACTATGAGTAAAATATTTTGTGAAACTATGAGTACAATTTTTTTTGGGCAGCACGCTGGCGCAGTGGGTAGCGCTGTCACCTCACAGCGAGAAGTTTGCTTGTTCAAGCGCCCAGTTTTTGTGTGGATTTGCGTGGGTTTCTTCCTGGTGCTCCAGTTTCCCCAACAAGTCTAAAAACATGCGATTATAGGTGAATTGGGTAAGCTAAATTGTCCATAGTATATGTGTGTATGTCATGGTCCTCAAGGTTGGGTGTTGAGCATTGGGCTAACAACCCACCTTAAAATTAGATGTTACGAAACACCAAAATGGTGCAGCTAAATATCAACTTCGATATGAACAGCACTGGGAGTAGGTATGAATACAAATTTTTACTATGAATAAAATGTTTACTATGTATTTTAAAGTAATGTTGCCAAAGTTTGCATCCATGGCGTGTTGAAATTCTTTTTGGCAGGAAGGTGTGCAGTTTTGATCACAGTTCTAAATAAATGCACATACAGTAACTCAGTGACAGTTGCAGAGTCTTTATTCCTTTATGTAATCTCAAAGATTTTGACCTGACATTCGCTTCACCAGTGAACCAATGGGGATCAATCACCTTGGCGATATAAAAAATATTTGAGGAGAGGTAGCTAACATATGTTTCCATGAGCTATTAGATATCACTGTGCCATTTAAATGCACACATTTTTTTCTCTCTCTGTGACTTGTTCAAATCGAGATCTAACATGTCATCACAACTGACAAAAATACAGTCAGATATTGTGCTGCAAAGCGTAACACAAGTTTTAACATGTATAACTTGACAAAAGACCATAGAATTAGTGGTATAATCAACAAATGTTTGTCATATGTTTAAGCATTTAAATGCGGTGTTTTCTTTTTCTTTTTTGCCTTATGTTGTGCGTTTAAAATCCTTTAACCCGTGGCAAACCATTGGTTATCACCTATATTTATATTCTACAATGAAGTTAACTCATTTTATGAATGATGTGATATTCTAGTGTATATTTTCATACACACAGCTGCTCATTCTAACAAATTTCACTTTTACAAATGTCAAATACACAGGTCAAATGGGTTGTGATATGGCAAAATGTTCATCCCTAAATTAGCATGTCAAAATTGCACCCTTTTTAGCAGAAACAAAATCCTGCAGTTAAATATTCAGCATCATCTGCTAAATATCAAATCCTGGACCGATTAATAATATTTACCAAAACCAGGTCTGTATATTGTGCATGAACACAGTCTTACTCTAAACATGGAAAGTGTCAGTTGGAATGTGTTAATTCCAAATCCCTCTGATGGATTCAGAATGGCATTTATTCCTAAGTGACAAAACTAATGAAAAGATCATGTGCGTTAGGAGCATTAGAATAAATTCAAGACAAGCTAGCACAGTGCTGCTTTCACTCTCACACAAACACAAAGCCGTTGAGCGATTGTGTGCCATGTGAGAGACATTTCAGATGTTTATGCAAGCGGTGAACGGGCCCAGCTGCTAACATCTGGATGCTCAGTTAGGAAGAGAGGAGAAACGGCTCTGTTCTTATCCACATCTTAAGCAGTACTCCGACAATAAACAGTTCAATTGAAGACAATAGCTCTTACACCTACAGAGAATTCAACCGTGGCAGACATTTTCCTCAAGGACCGCGGTTCTCTGGCACTGCTACCAAAAAGAAGAAACTAAACATGAATTCGTTCAGTATCAATTTTGATTGTTTTCATTACAAGTAATGAGTTATGTAATCAGATTAAATAACTAGCAAAGTAGTACATTACTTTATCAATTCCAAGAAGATATGTAAGCTATTTTTTTTTAACAAAATGAATGCTAGTTACAGTATATTGTTTTCCCATTTATTCACTGACAGCTAACCTGTCTCCTTGTTGGGAGTAAGTTCAGATGGGTTGTATAAAGCCTGGGACAAACCAAACTGACAAAGAACTAACAGTGACAAAAACTAACTGTGCCATCACCTCACATTGGCTGCATCTTGTCCTAATTGGGTCAAAAAGCTGCACTTAAACACACAAAACGGATGAAAACCGACTGAAATAAGAATGTATTTTTCATGCGTTCTGCACAATACTCAGAAGTGGCAGCATTTGTATTGTCATTCCACAATGGGAAACTGGAACTTGTGCTTCACACATACAAACTTTTAACAAAAACAGCATTTACTGTTTCCACAGTACTTCTTGCTTAGCACAGAGGCATCTGCTCATGCAAATATGCCTGATGATCTGACCATTTGTAAAATGTAAGAAATATGAGGAAATGACACTTGGCTTTTTTGTGTTGCCTTTTGAGTTGCGTGGTTTGCGTCGTTTTGTCTCTTCAGTTGTTCATGCGCTCTGATTTGTTGCTAAACAGCCAATCAGAGTACTCTCTTTCACCAACAGCTAATGCCAATTCAATGCTGAATTGAGCAAACTCCCTCTGATGAGCACCTGATGTGTCGAACACACCAAACAAACTAGCCTGGCAGGTGCTCACCGATGGCCCAGTGCTGCTCAATGGCTGACCATTGGCTTGGTATGTCCTGGCATTAAAGTGTGCAGTTTGTAATTACTGTCTAAATAAATGAAATGTTATTTTAGGTAACCTCATTCTTCAGTTTCTAATAAAATCCAACCAACCAAACACTCTTTAGTGTCTGATATGTCCCACCCTCTTCAATATAAATATCACCTATATTTATATTCTACAATGAAGTTAACTCATTTTATGAATGATGTGATATTCTAGTGTATATTTTCATACACACAGCTGCTCATTCTAACAAATTTCACTTTTACAAATGTCAAATACACAGGTCATAGATTATTAAAGACACAAACCCCTTGCTGTTCGACAGCTGCACCTTCACCAAACCTCCTAATACCTGCAGCATGAGGACTTTATGATTGTTTATGAGCGTCAAACGTGGCTGATCTGTTCAGTGAACTATTTGACTATGTGTCACTGCATCCCAATCGACTAAAATGATATAACTAAAGAAATCTTCTCTATTCTGAGCGAGAGTGCTTAAACTGAACAGCGCATCATTGATGACGTAAGCGTGCTCGGGCTCAAATGCAATGTGAGTGTGGGCCGTAGGGGGAAACGAGAGAGGAGACGGGAGGGGGACGAGCGTCCTTCAGCCCAGTTTAAGGTAACTGTACATAATGTGAGTACGCCCTTAAACTGAACCACTCTTACTGGCAGGGCTGTGATAAAAACGAAATGCCTGTTTGTTTGTTTTTCAAAGAAGGAGGGGGTACTTTATGTCTTTTTTGTCTTAATGCGTCTGTTTAAATTATGTCACACAGTGAACAAAAATTCACATTTCAAAGCACTTCACTGGACCTTTAATCATGCCATTTACTTTATTTCTAGCTTAATTGAGAACATGTTTATTTACTCATCTCACTTGCATAAAAAACAGATTCAGTGTCCCTTAAATTGAATAAATACTGTGAAATGCAAAACTAGCACAAGACTGTAATTCGAAAGATTTTATAAGTAACTTTCCCCAACACTGATAGTGTGTGGCCTTCAAACCACTGACCCCAAATGTATGTATCCATCTTAATTTTCACCATTTTTACAAATCCATCTACTTATCCAGTGACCTCCTTCTTCCTTCCATGTTGCCAGATTTTCCAGTTAGTCACATGCTGCCAATGCAGCCACAAGAGTCTGTGCAAACTCTAATGTGTTTCAGGCAGAGTAACATGATGCATCATCTACAGCAAAACAAAACAGAGGGGGTCTCCTCCAGCTCTGGCTCTATTGTTTTGGATGGATGAGATTAAGGCCAAAGGCAAACATTGATCCTAACTGTCCTCCAAAAAGCCTTCCTGAAACACCATGGTGCAGTTTCTACAGGCTTCAACTTTGTTTTGACTTTGCACTGGCTGTTTGCATTTTATTACACTTGACACAAGACATTTGAGTTCTACCACATATTGTATGCATATTGTACACGTGTTTTTGTTGAATTAACAGCAGAAATCTGAAACTTTAATTTATAGTGAACAAAATGTATTTATTGAATGCGCTAAATTGGAACTATTTTAGATAGGGCTGTGCAATTTGGAGAAAACGTCTAATTGCGTTTTTTAAATTATTATTATTATTATTATTCTATTTTTTTTATATTCAGAAATTAAACACTCATTTTTCTCTAGAGAAAACAGTAAGCACAAATAAAATGATTTTACCTTTCTGTAAAGAAGTTCAACTCAACTCAACTCAAACACAAAATATCACATTCAACATGTAGCTGTGGTACTGCAAAATGGCAAAAATATGTTTAAAAAAAAAAAAAACTTGGAAAAAATAAATTAATGATATTTTATGGTTTATTTTTGGCAGCTGGGGTGCCGGAAAAAAGTAAAATAACAGCCGTTAAATTACAGAAATTTACCGTAAAATAATCGAAATTTCTGTCATTTTATATCCGTTATTTTACGGAAGTAACTACTAATGTCTAGTTGTTACTTCATTTGAGTTTTTCTCTATGCTAACTTACCGGCAGACTTGCTTTTACTGTAGCGGTGTGGCGATGACATTGGCATTGTCTTTCAAGGACAGTAACTCGTTGGAGTTTGTGTGTATATGCAACCAATATGCTTTTGATTATTGAGGACAGTGTGTAATGTAAGCAATGATATTTTCATTCGGATGCCTTCCAGTTATCTCCGGCTCTTCTCTTTGTACTTTCAAAACACTGTGGCACAGTTTCAAAAGTCAGAGTGGCACAGTTACAAAAAAGTGCTTTCGGTATGATTGTCAGGACATGTGAGGAGCCACAGGATACATGTGGGCAACACATGAGGAAATGATGCGATGGTTCTGTGAAATCAGGTCATATTAAATGTCCTGGCTGCTTCGATCCTCTGTGAAACTTTTATGGCTCTATATTAACCATTCAAGCTGCTTGAGATTGTTTTTCAAAACAAGTATAATTGCCATCACGGCTTAATCGAATGCAGGCCAGATCAGAGGCTGAAACTGTAGGAGTTCACCTACTCCAAGTGTGTGTGGCAGTGAGAGAAAAGCACAACCAGAACACTCTGAAACACCACGTTCTGAGACACTATGAACCATTTCCAAACCAGCACTGCAATTAAAAGCAGAGCTCATCAGTAGAAGCTTCGTCATGAACTTCTTTGTTGATTGGAGAAATGTGTTTTAAATCTGTGCTGGCTGTCAGGGCACATTGTTTTGCCGTGTTCAAACAAGGTGTTAATGAAGGTGTTAAGTAAAGTAAAATTTAAAAAATGACATAAAAAATCTTGAAAAAATAAAGTTCTTTAAAGTTTTTGATGAAAATGAGATTGGAATTGGATTGGAATGTCTTTATTGTCCCAGAGGGGCAATTTGGTTAACAGCAATAGCCGACACAGATCAACAAACAGGTGAACAAACATTGAAATAACATTAAACAATAAAATTAATCATGATCAAGTTAAAAAAAACAATATAACTTAAGGCATGTTAAGTAACCCAGCTGTAGTTGGAACAAATGAATGCAAATATCTGTTGGACCTAGCCCGTCTGAAATAATTATACTATACCTTCTGCCTGATGACAGGAGGCAACACTTAGAATAAAGTGTGCGGTTCTCATCTGCTAAAATGGACATAGCCCTCTACATGACTTTCACCTCATACACATGCCCAATGCTGTTCAGATTTGTGCCCAAAAACTTTTGAGATAGATAGTTAAATAGATAGATAGATAGATAGATAGATAGATAGATAGATAGATAGATAGATAGATAGATAGATAGATAGATAGATAGATAGATAGATAGGCAGATAGATAGACAGACAGACAGACAGACAGACAGACAGACAGACAGACCGGCCGACCGGCCGACCGACCGACCGACCGACCGACCGACCGACCGACCGACCGACCAACCGACCAACAGACAGACATACACACAGGCAGATTTTTGTAAGTTTGTTTTCCCTTGTCACCATCAAATGACCATACCAGCATATTACTGCTTCCATTTATGGGATTCTATCATACACTGCAATAAATACCGGGTTCCACACAATTCCTTCTTGTTGACTTAACACAAATCGATTAAGTTAACTCAATTGTTTTCACAAATTTAAGTTAATTGAACTTAAAACAATTAAGTTATCCCAAATAAATCTCAAGAATTGAGTTGATTCAGCTTATTATAAATACATTGTTTAAACAAGCAGCAAAAATATCTTTTTTGAGTGTATTACTGTTTCTATCAGTATCAGGATTAAAATAAAATTAAAAAGGAATTGCATTTTTTATCTCAGATTTTTTTCCCTTAGCATTACATGACATTTCAAGTTAACAAACAAATTTAACCAAAAGTTAACATTGGAATCAACATAAGCTTAACAAATTAAATGACGAGACAAGTTGCTCTTGACACACAGGCTTCTATAGTTTAGTGTTTTCGTTCCTTCTCTTGGCCTACTTTCTGCTTTTTCATTAATATTTCAAAACTATCATATCAAACGGCAAGTATGAAAGTGTGAAAATATGTCTGATCTTAGCTGCATTATCCATGAAAAGAATCCGTTACTTTAGCCTGCTTTTAAAGAAGAATAACAATTATGTGTCAATTTCAAGGCTTTTCCTGCATGTTATTTTAGGGAAAAAAAATCACGTCTGGACCAGATACACAGCAAACTGTGCTAAACAGCTTGACACAAAGTGTTGAGAGGAAACAGATGCCCGACTTCAGCAAGAAACAGAAAAGAAAAGGCATATTATTGTCAGTAAATAAGTCCTGTAGTTGTAGTTTTTGCATTTGATTAAAGGCAACTAGTCTCTTTCTTCAGACGTCTAGTTGACTGAATTGTTTTTAACTGTCTGTGGCTACCCAATACCTCATAACTGAGTTTGTATGAATACTTAATTTCATTAATCAATTAGTCATCCATAAAAATAGTCGACTAGTTGGTAAATCATGGTAAATCACCATGTAAGTGAGTCATTTTAGCCGACTGTAGAATGTTTCATGCAGTACAGATGATGGAAAACAAAACCTTGGAAAACTCTGCTGCCAAATACATGCTGCTTTTGTTGTCATGAATGGTTCAAAATGTCCCACTGTCTTATAGTCTATGTCAGCAGTTGGCTGAAGTTTGCAAGAATGTTGGCTTGTATGCGAACACTCAAAGAAATTCAGACTGTCTTAGAAGTCTTTGTGAACACAACATGCTATGGTTGGCCTGACATTGACATAATTCCACATCTATTTTGCCTTTACAGGAGACCGTACAGAAATTTTTATGCAAACACAGCGGATAGTCACAGCTATTGCCATATAAAACAAACAATGTGCAACTTTAAGGTTTTAGGTAAAAAAAATGCATCATGTTCATCATCTGATAGACTCCTTAAGGAATTAAGGATGATTAAGGGACAGTTCATTCAAAAGAAAAAAAACAATCCTGTTAGATTTCTCGCCCTCTAGTCATCCAAGATGCTGGTGACTGTTTTTCTTCAGTAGATCATTAGAGATGCTTCATAAAATGCTTCATAAAATGGAAAACAGTGGCTTCTGGCATTTTGAGAGTCAAAAAACATATACAGGCAAAACAAATTTACATTGTGGCCTTTATGAAGCAAAACAATCTTGTGTAGACGCAAAGTCACATGTGAGCTGATGCTGTTTATTGCAGCATTTATGAAGAAATCATGTGAGGCATAGCTTCAATGGCCCTTTCATGAGGACAGTCACTTATGTTTATATATATGTATAAATCATTGTTTGTAACTTTGGGGTTATTTTTTAAGTTTTTATCCAGGAACTTGTCCTTCTTTTTAGAGCTGAACGATATTGGAAAAATCTGACATTGCGATATTTTATTTATCAAGATAAATATTGCGATGAAGTAATATTTTATCCAATACCTTGATAAAACTATTTGGAAAGTGTTCATTAATTCAGATTGATTGCAATAGGGGATTAAATCATGTATAAATATAAGAAAACAATTACAAGCAATGTTGCTTTACGGTTTTACAGTATTCACGTACAGAAATCAAATGTAAAATAACACTGCATTGTTCATTCATTCATTCATTCATTTTCTTTTTGGCTTAGTCCCTTTATTAATCCGGGGTCGCCACAGCGAAATGAACCGCCAACTTATCCAGCATTTGTTTTACGCAGCGGATGCCCTTCCAGCCACAACCCATCTCTGGGAAACACATCCATACATTCTCATTCACACACATACACTACGGACAATTTAGCTTACCCAATTCACCTGTACCGCATGTCTTTGGACTGTGGGGGAAACCGGAGCACCCGGAGGAAACCCACGCAACCACGGGGAGAACATGCAAACTCTACACAGAAATGCCAACTGACCCAGCCGGGGCTCGAACCAGCGACCTTCTTGCTGTGAGGCGAACGTGCTAGCCACTAGGCCACCGTGGCGCCGCTTCAAAGTTATATCTAAGCAAATTTTATGTATTTATTATTATTATTATTATTATTATTATTATTATTATTATTATTATT
>CAIGQQ010034734.1:2269172-2299405 GCA_903798035.1 Danio albolineatus | reverse complement strand
TTATTATTATTATTATTATTATTATTATTATTATTATTATTATTATTATTATTACTACTACTACTAATAATAATACACTTTGTTTCATTTATTCATTAATTCATTCATTCATTCATTCATTCATTCATTGCTTCAAGGTTAAATCTAAGCACATTTAATGTATTTATTATTATTGATGATGATGATAAGAATAATAATAACAATAATAACAATAATAATAATAATAATAATAATAATAATAATAATAATAATAATAATAATGTACACTTTTGTTTCATTAATTAATTAATTAATTCATTCATTCATTCATTGCTTCAAGGTTATATCTGAGCAAATTTAATGTATTTATTATTATTATTATTATTATTATTATTATTATTATTATTAATAAAAAAATGATAATAACAATACACTTTATATAGTACATTTAAGCGTAGTATCTCAAAGCTCTTTACATGTGTACGAAAAATAAAGTGAATAAAACTAGACAGAAAACAAATTTAATAAACAATAAAATTGTTTTTAAAAAGCATCTAAAATCTTGGCTAAAGTCAGCCTTAGCTTCTACAAAGTTTTTCAAAATTTGCATAATTTAAATTAACCTGCCAAAATAGTTATAATTAATGTTCATATTGTTTATTATTTTTTTTCTTTGACACGACATGTCAGTCTGAGGCAGTAATTACTACTTATCATTACAGCACGTCAGTTCTTCTTAAACCTTGCAAATGCATGTCATAGTAGGACGGCATTTTCTTGTCAGGTTTTACTCGACATTTTTTCTACTCAAAAGAAAAACAAAATTACAAGAAAGCCATTATTTCCCAACCCGATTCTCCACAGACCATCGTAAGAGGGGGGCGGAGCCTCACACTCTTGACTGACGGCCTGAGCAAACAAATGAGAAACCTGAATGTTTGTGTGGTCATTTGTGGGTTTAGCCCTCTATTTGCATGTCATTACCAGCTTCTGTCAACCCACAAAGTGTTCATTCATACATTTCACTGCAACGGCGCATATGGGCAGTGAACACACACATGCACATAAAAACACATGCAAGCTTAGCGTGTAGATCTGAACCCAAACATACATTCAAAAACATAAATAATCACTCGCCGCGATCTGTCTAAACATAAATAGAAAGACAGCTGTCAGGGTGGGTTAGAATTACCTCGGGAAATGACAGTTGTCAAGATGCTACTCTTGTTAGCAAGTTTAGCGCTGTGCTGAAAGGAAGGTTTGACTTGATAAGTTGCTCTTGGCACAACGACATTTCAGGATTGACAAAGTGGATGTACAGAAAGACTTCTATATGTGCTTTTTATGAATCGGTTTCGTCTGCTGAGTTATAATATAAGCAACATAGCCAAGTATCGACAGTTCCTTTGCTATTTGGCTAGCATTAGTGTGCTGTATGACTGCTAAAGGGACATTCATCAAACAAGACGTGCAGTTTTTCCAACGATTTGATTTTTTGTGGGGGGAAAAATCACTCTCTTGTACACCGTGTCATCGGTCCATCCATCAAACGGACAGTGCTGAAAAGCTCTGAAATGGTATTTTGTTTTGCAGCAGTTAAGCAAGACTGGGCAGAGTGAAGGAACTGTATAATGTAGCATTGTGCTTAGGTGTTGAGTGAGCAGAGGAAGCCTTGTGGATGATGAAAGAAAGATGAGGACAAAAAGAGGTTTTTGGGAGTCACAAGACAAGTTAGTGATACTGAGGATGAACTGCATCTCATTGATAGTGTTGCTAATTTGTATATTTGCTGTTTTAACATTTGATTTACTAATTATTTTAATGATTGATAACCTAAATATACAGTAAACAAAAGTCTCCATTCAAACAAGCCAACTTCTCTACTATATAATATGCAAAAAAACAGCAGTATAGTTAATGTAGTACATTTAAAAAATGACCTTTGCTTCTTGTTCAAACTACCTATTTAAAATAAGCTGAAACACCACAATTCTTGATTTTTTTGGGGGGGGGGACAACTTAGTTGTTTTATGTTCACCTACTTAAATTTGTAAACAAAAAATTTAAATTAACTTAATTTCTTTATCTTAATGCAAAAATTGTGTGGAACCTAGCATTTTTTACAGTGTATTTCAGAAATGCGTTCATAACGCGCACATTAATACCATGTATAACTTTTTAAATAGTCATCAAATGTAGTAATGCCAACTTAAACAAAGTATATGTGTTTATAAGAATACCTGTCAAATAAAGTTGACTGTTTTTTAAAAAATAATCTTAAAAATAATTACAAAACTAAATGTAATTAAATTTACAAAAACCAAACTTAATTCTGAAACTTAATGAAAAATTCTACATTACTAAAACAATCTAATAAAATTAAAAATGTGCTAAAAACTGATTTATAAATGAAACATTCATATTGTGAATAACATATCTGTAAGTAATTTAACTGTATGTCTTCTCTTTTTTAATTTACAGTAGGTGAAGGAACTTTTTAAACCAACTGTAACTGTAACCATAACTTTAAAATATGGAAAAACCCATGATGTATGTGATTTAGTTTTATTTCTTTACAAGACTATAAATATATAGGCCATTCATATATAAATAAGTTTGTGAATGCAATCAGATTCCATTTTGTAAAGTATTAAATGTACATTTTGTGATAAAATAGACCTCACACACAAGTTACTTGACCTATTTAAAGTTCATTTTTAACTTATTCTTGGTTCTAAGATGCACATTTATGGAAGGATGAGCTAATGGGACACAGGGAGGGGTTGAGCAACAGATTCTTTGTGGTTTTTAGTCTTTGATGTATGAATCTGAGACCCAATTAAATACTAATTACGTAAGTCAGGCTGTCAACCATGAAGTAATTCCGAGAGGAGAAAAGAGTGTTCACTTGCACCAGCATCAGCAGAGTTACATTTCCAAAAAACATGAAGAAGACAATGCTGATAAATGTGAAAGGCATGAGAAAGCAGATGCATCAGAGCTGAAGTGCTGACCGCTCTGGGATGTGTTTTACATGGTTTTTCGAGGTCAACCTGGAGCTCTCATTGACCCGTTGGTGACCTGTCCTCCCCCTCGGTGTCCCAGGCCACTTGAAGTGTGGGTTAATGAGTTGCTTCACAGTTCGACACCAGCATACCGTCTACATTTCTGTGAACTGCTCCTATCTCATGTCAGATATAGATGTTAACATCCATCTCTGGTGATCGGATCACAGTTGGTCAGTCAAGATAGATTGCCATTGACACCTGGTAGAAGTGTATGTGTCTCATTTGAACTCCAGATGTCAAAGCAAAGTGACGGAGCTACTGTATATAGTTTAAATCAATTCAATTCAAATGTTTAGCATAAGTATTATTATTATTTTTTTTTGAAAGTATGAAACTCAATAAGGGTGCCTTAAATTTTTAAAAGTTGATATTTTACATTGTCACAAAGATGTTCTATTTCATTTTCTATATTTTATATTTTTGTATTTTATATTTGTGTTAAAAATATATATATATTTTGTATATTCTTTTTAGACTTGATGCTTTTGTTTTGAATCTTTTGAAACAAAAACTTTAATATTTCACGAAAAATGTTAAACTGCACAACTGCACTTCCAGTTACATTCAGAATATATTTTAAAGTATTACTACTTGTCTAAAAATCACTAAATGGCCTATAGGACCTCAATACATTACAGATAAGCTCACTGAATACAAACCTAACAGATCCCTCAGATCATTAGGATCAAGTAAATTAGAAATTCTAAGAGTTCATTCAAAGCAGGGTGAATCCGCTACAATGCCCCCCGCTGCTGGAATCAGCTTTAAGAAATGATCAAATGTGCTCAAACATTAAGTACATTCAAATCAAGACTTAAAACACATCTGTTTAGCTGTGCCTTTGCTGAACGAGCACTGTGCTACGTCCCACAGATCGCACTATTATGTTGTCTTTTTTTCTTCTTCTTTAAAACCTGTTTAACACATTTAATCTATTTTTAACAGTTTTTAAAGAGCCCCTATTATACATTAAAAAGGGTCATAATTGGGTTTTAGGGGTCTCCAACAACAGGCTGATATGCATACAAGCTCAAAAACCACTTTCATTGTCTTATAAGCATTTATTTTTCCATATTATCCCAGCGACTCCCATATGATTCCTTCAGCAATTCATTTGTTCCCAAATCCTTATTGCAATCCTAACCTGCGCTGATTGGACAGATAACAGTCTGTTGCAATTGGTCGACATCGTTCAGCTCGAGGCTTATTAACAATTTTGAAGTAGTCAGAATGCAAAATGTACAGTATGTTTGAGCCTATCTACCAACACTCCTGTTTTTCCTGGGAGTGTCCTGTATTTCAGACCCATCTCCCGCAATTCAGACCCATCTCCTGCCACCCTCCCGTTTTGTTATTTATCCCGGAAAACTCCCCCCAAGCCAACCACGTCACGCCGAAACGGCTGAAGACTCGTTATCAAGATGATTCATTTGAAGCACTATGAGTCGACTCTTTTATAGGTGAATCTATCGTTTTAAACACTGTGCGCTTTCAGATTTAAGCCTTAGATATTTCCCTTCACTTAGAGATGTTACACACTACATGAAAGGTCATTTTCAAAAACCCATAATAGGGGCTCTTTAATCATTTTTAATTCCTTAAATCATTTTTATTTTCTTATTTTTTATTCTTGTTTATGTAAAGCACTTTGTATGAAATGTCCCATGTAAATAATTGCCTTACATTAATTATACTTTCTTAATCTGAGCAAAAAAATCAACAACTTTTTTAATCTGAGCAACAAATCAACATATTAAAATGTTTTCCGAAGGAATACGTGACTCTAAAACTGCCAATGACCCAAATGTAAAAAAAAACAAAAAACCCTAACATTCTTATTTTGTCTGCAAAAACCGGGCTTATTTTTAAGACACCAGCTTTGCTGTTTGACCATTGGTCAGTAACTTATGTGAATGACAGTAATTTATGTGAGTGCAAAATCAACTGGTAATTGTCATAATTGCTTTTATGAATAAAACAATAATACATATATTTATAGTCACCACTTTCACTTTGTTCATGTTCATTCACTAAGCTTCATGGTCAGTTAGGGCTTTTAGTCCAAATGTATATGTATTTGGAGGGGAAGATGGATATATTTACTTTAATATTTCATGAAATCTGACTTTATAATTTTCCCTTTTATTTTAATTGTAAGTCTTGCTTCTACACTTTTTTTTAGTAATTTTAATCTCATCACAAATGCATGATGTATCAAACTATATTAGCGTTTCACCACTTTATATGTTTATATGTTTTATCACTTTGATATGTTTTGTCTGTCTTTGGCATTGAGATATTTAGCATTGATGTTGATGATATTGATATAATGATATTTAGCATTTTTAGCATTTAGAGCTTTAACATTTTACATTCCTAATATAATATTGAGATTATGCTTTATAGATGTACACAGTTTAAAAATAAATTAATTTGCATAATGTATTTGGTCACAAAATATGTAGTTTAGAAAAAGTGGTTATACTGTAATTTTAAGTAACTACTTTTGATGGAGTTTCTGTTCGTTTAAAATCTGAACTAAGTATCTGACATGGATATGCTGAGCCCTGTTCACAGCTCTATTTATTTACTGTTTATCTAATAATTAGATCACCCAAACCAGATGTAAACAAGGTGTAAACGGGGCCTTAGATTGCCCACAGCACACACATGCACTCATTTATTTGCATGACTGAGAGTATAAACCTTCATTTATTTGTGCAATGTTCTTTACTGTTAGCCTGTCAATCACTGGGAGCAGAGTAATTCATTTTTGAAGGGAAGAGAAGTGTATTTACAGTATAGTATAGTGTACACTTTAGAGCTGCAAATGGTGATGGTAAGCCAAAGCTTGTTTCGCTGTTGTCGCTCTGGCATCAATGTCAACGTCTAATATTTCCCCCTCGTGAATATGTGACTGCTCCATAACACCACTGAATATCTTCCAGTTTGCCTTTTAGTGGTTAATCCTTTTTTGTGTAAGCACTGTAATTTACCACTATGTTTACAACTGAATTAATTTCTAATCAATTTTGACGATCACATTTCCAAAATGTCTGTGTGCACAGAACAGAGTTGGTAATGACGTATTTAATCACTTAATATTAATGCAGAATTATCTCTCTTTTGTGTGTGTTGTCACAGGAGAAAGATTTGTCTCGATTTAAAAAAATGTGTTATTAGATCTTGCTTGAAAAATTTAATGTAAGCATATCCTGAAACTTTGTCTTAGAAATAAATGTTTGACGTCACCAGTCACTTTATCCTCGCTGGATGCTTTAAGGCTGCTTTCACACCTGCCCTATTTAGTTCGGTTGAATCACACTAGATTTCGTTTTCCCTCTTGGTGCGGTTCGTTTGGGCTGGCGTGAATGTTCATTCTCGAAATGTATAGTTTGTCTAAAGTGATGAATACAAACTATATAGTATACTATGACCAGGGATACAATCAGACATTTTGTGTCTGCCGGTTTGTTTACTTGCGGGAGTTCCACGTTAATTCTGACCAATTGAAAAGCAGTTTAGGAAATACGTTCAATAACATCTGGCCATTGACTCATGAATGCATTTTGGTTCGTTTCAACTGGTTCGGACCAAAGCAGTCAGTGTAAAGTGAAAAAGACCCAAAACGGCAAAAAAATGCTACAATGTATTATTCGTTGCCCTTGGTCTGGACCAAATAAACCGAACCACTGATGTGAAAGCACCCTAAGACCATGAATGCTTGATGAGGACACTTAAAGTATATCTAATCAGTAAATGGATTTAGGATAATAAGAAATTATACAGGGCAGTTAAATTGAATTACTAAAAAAAAATGCAGAATTTATTTTTTAGACGTGCCCAAATTCATGAAATTTGGCATATGAAAATGTATAACATTCATGAAAATGTATAACTTTAAAACAAAAAAAAATCGAAAACAATTTTAAATATGGAGGTAAAACCATCAACAGCAAAGAACCATGAGTGAGTCAGTTATTCAATGGATTTGTTCAAAGGTGCTGAATCATTCTGAATCAGAATCATTCTGTGTGCAAATAGGTCTTCTTTAGATTTCTTTGGAACTACTTTTATGTTATGTCTAAAACAGTTAACTATTAAGTCACTTAATAATATGTACTTGTATATTTGGGAAAATGTACTTTGTTCTTCAGATTGTACTTAATTATGTCATACTATATAATAAAAATACTTTTTTTGCAGTCATTGTTTTTTTATTTATATTCTGTGGCCATTGCTGTATATATTTTTGTGACACATTTTAAAGTTTGTGACCTGGCACAGAAGTAACAAAATAACAAAATTATTAAACAAACTAATAATTGCATTTGAAACTAAGTGATTTATATTCAATTACTGTAATTATGGTTACAAATACATCAGGCAATGCATCTACAATTTTGGGATTTCACCTCAATCTTGAATGGTCATAAAAGAAAATCCGAGACCAAGTGCAAATGAACTCAATACCAAGACTGTCTAAAATGGCCTTTAAATGGTCTTTAAAAACATTATGACAATACTGGTTGTGACTCCTAAAACAATGTGGCCACCAGCTGATCTACAAACTATATTCATGAAATCAGAGCGTCCCTCTGAAGGAAATCTGATCAGAATCGGCATGTCTGTTTTGGCTACTTATGATCAGATGACAAGAGACTGATGTTTAAACCAGGACTACACATTCAACTCATTACTATTGAATTGTCTGTCCAGATGCTAAATCACTAACCTACCAGCACCAAAACCATTTTTTCTATCCTCTAGCATGTGTCTAGTCTTCAGATGCTATAGCTTCAGGCATCCTGTCCAGATACATCCACACAGCATTGACTAAAACTTCCAGCCAAGTTAGAGCCAGAATACAAGATGAAGAGCAAATAAAAGTGTCTCTTGTGAATTAGGAGAAGATGAATCTGTCTTGTCTTGATCAAACAGCTTAGACATTCCTCTACTGTTAATGGTCTGCGGATGATTTCTTGGAGATATTTTTATAAGCTTTAATGTAAGCTGGAGATATCTCTGAGATATCCTTAGTTTTTGTACTTCTGAATAACAAATCTCTGTTTCTCTCACACACACACTTTCTTAACGCCATCGCAGACTTATGAACACACTCCTCTTCAACTCCCACATTCACGCTCTCTCTCTCCCCCTTAGTCCATTAGAGTTTTGAAGTGCCTCGGTCCTTTAAAAATATGCTTGTGTGGTATTTTGGGGAAGAATTATCTTAAGGGTGTATTCCAGACTTTGAGAAATATGCTCTGGTGAAGCTCACACACTTTATTACTTTTAACATTATGTACACAGTGACAAGAAAAAGAAACAGAAGGATTTGAAGAGGCTGGAAAAGCAATTGTTTGTCTCACTTTAAATCTTTCAATAAAACATTTAAAAATATATATATTTCTTTAGCTTCAGATTACTCTAGTTATTTTCTGTTATCATTCCAATGTTAGTGTTTTATTTGATATTAAAGCTTAATATAGTTCATGCATATCGTTTTTTGTCATCTTTTGTGTCAACTTTTTGTTTCTTCTTGTAACCTAGCTAAAATAAAGTACATATAAACTTTTAAAAAACCCTGATTTCAAGATACAACAACTATTTAAGGTTTATGGTTTCTAAAAATATTATTAATATATCGTTGTTGTTAACTATAATCATCCAACTTCATGAAATCGTAATATTTGTGTTAAAAAGGTTAACATATTTTCAATATTACCTAATTCAGGATGTTCCATCACAAACATGATGGTGAAATGAAAATGTATAGCTTATTATATGATTAATCAGAGTTTGGATACACTGAAAGAGAATATGAAGGAGGGAATAAAGGAGGGAGTGAGGAAAGGAGAGCGCTTGTGTAATGGTAATGGAAGACCAGCATTTATCAGTCACTGAATCCCTGTTCACGAGGGCTTGCCTCAGGACGCTTGGATAAACACAGCAAGGCAAAGGCCAAAGTTCGTAAAAGTAGAAGGTGGGATGCTGTGGTCATAGATTTTCTTGTCTCGACCCTCCAGTTACCTTTCTGTCATTGTTTTCTCGCTCCGTCACTCCTCACTGTTCCTCCCTATTTCAGTCACTTCAGCCTTAAAATCCCTCGTTCTGCTGTCTGTCTGGTTTGCCTTTGGGTGGCTCTCCACATTGTCTATTTTCTTAGTCTTCTACTGAAACCAAGTCTAAATAGTGAGTATTTCATTTAAAGTTCATCCATAAATAAACATTCTGTGATTATATAATCACCCCTTTGTCGTTCCAAACCCATGTTGTTTTTCATATAAAGCACAAAAGGAAATATTTTAGAGAATTGTTCTTGTCTTTCTTTGATTTGCAGTAGCAATAACTGTACTAAGGCTTTTAGGCTTTGGAAATACTGATGAAGATCCATAAAAGTGATCCAAAGTGTTCTAAAGTCATACAAATGAAGTCATAACAATTTTTTTGATAGAAAGCTCAAAATGAGGTTGTTATAATTCACTGATGATCTTCTCTCTTGTAAGCTGTTAACCAGTCAGATGCTTGATTCAGAGTTGATTAATTAAAAAAGTTGCATTCATATTTCAGTCAAACCATTTTAATAACAGGGAACCTGCCAAGTGTGAATCAACCCTTAGTCATTTAGAGTACAATTCTACATTATTTGGTGAAATAAGGGATTAAGAGATTTTTTTACACCTCCCAATGCAAACATGCTTTTTATTTGCAATGTATTTTTTTAATCTAGTTGTGCATTTGAATAATAGAGGGTAAAGACTAACAGTTCAGATTCGGCATAAAACATAGAATCCAGCAATCAGGCCAAACACATAAGAATATGGCTCTTTGGTCTTTTTTAGCTTCAGTTGGCCATGTCCAAGATAGCTTGACTGTCCGCCCAGAGTAACATTGGGAAGTCATACATGAATCAAAGCGAAGCATGTGGCTTTGTCATTGTGTGAATAATTGACATGGTTAAATGCCCAGCGACTGTGCCAGATCGTAACAAAAACCTCCACACAGAACATTCACCATAAAGGAGGCAGTAACAGGCACGATCGCTCGAATGCTGTGCGCTTTAGATAGTCATCAGCTCTTTGAAAAAGTCGATTATTTTTGTGACACATAGTCCATTTTAAGGTAATACAGTCCAGACTGAGCCGAGGCCATATGGCTGTGTCTGTGTGTGTTTGGAGAGAACTGCTCATTTATCACCACCATTTATCAGAGTCTTTTGAGAATTCCCTCGGAACGGTTTTACGCCATGGCCCCAATTTAAAGCCGTTTGGCCCTGCGTATCTGAGTATGTGTTTGTGCATGTGTACGTGGGCGAATGTGTAAAAGTAGTCCAGAGTGAAAGGTCTCCATGCTCTTAAAGGGCACCTTTGATGAAAAATCTACTTTTTAAGCTGTTTGGACAGTCATATGTGTAGGTATAGTGTATAGACGGTCATTTTGGGGTGGTATAAACACACCCAGTCCTTTTTTTTCAATTTAACAGCATAAAAACGGTGGACCAATTGGAGCGGTTTTGAGATCGACCGCAACTCTACGTAGGAGTGCGGTCCCCCCGCCCACCGAATTGATTGACAGCTGCGTATTAACATGTCTCCGTAGTAACGCGTATAATCATATCAACAAGACAGGATGTGCGCAAAACAACCGGGAATAAAAGGTCTGTTCAGTTCGCGAAGGTCATCAATCATCATTGAATGTGATCAAGAGTGAGTTTCACAAGTTAACACGTGTTTAAAACAGTGCATGTTTGTAATGAACTACAGAGATTCACTTCAGCTTTACTTCATCACCACAGCCGCGTGTCAGCAAAAAAGACGCTTCAATCTCGGTTTGTTGACATTAAATCAGGTTTATTGTGTACATTACCATAACAGAAATCCATACAGCAGTGGACATTAGCCCGTATCCTTTCACATTTGCTCGCAAAAGCGCGCGCTGTCTGTGTGTGCGCGCGCACGTGCGTGCGTGCGTGAACGAACTCTATAACTGCATTGTGCGTTACTCATCGTTGCAGCTCCTTAACAAACACATTAAACAGTCTTTGGTAAAGTTCTTACTGTTGTTTTTCTCACAAACGTAGTGAGATCTGCTTCTCTTACACCTGTTCCTGTTGTGTCTGTGTGTCTGACGCAGCCGAGGGCGGAGATTGGGGCACGCTGACGGGAACGGTGGGCGGGGAGGACTATTCTTAAAGGCCCAGTGCAAAAAACTGGAAAAATTGGTTTAGAGCTATAATGGAACAACTTTAGGCAGCTATAATTAATAATCTGATGGGTATTTTGAGCTGAAACTTTACAGACAAATACTGCTGACACAAAAGACTTATATTAAATATAAAAAAAGGGGTCATGTATGTGCCCTTTAAGAGTTCATCACATTAGCCAGATTTCACTCACACTTTTTTTCTTGATTTTGTGGCTGGGGACTTGCACAGTGATGTCAGTTTATATATGTGCCGGTTATGTTCTAAAATTGTGTATATGTTAAAATGAACTGGAAAGGCAAGTTCTGTCTCCAACTTTACGTAGTGGTTGACTGAGTTTTGCTTCCAAAATGCTGTGTTAGGTGTAGTTTGACTCATAGGTAGATCAACCCAAAACCTAGTTCTTTATTTTTATCGTTTTTTTTTTTAAATTGTTCTCTTGGTTGAACTAATCTTGCTCATGGAGTAATATTTAATGCATACTAGTTCCCACCCAATCCTCAGATATGTAAACTGTCCTTTGAGAGTTAATTCCCACAAATTCATGAATCAGATCCATGCTTGCTTAATCCCATGGGTTCCTAAAATGGTGACATTCTGAGAAGCTTAATAATGGGTTTAAACAACTGATCTCTGCCTAGTCCATTTGGTATACGATTCTGAAGTGATGCATGGTTAATATGTTTTGGTCCTCCACTATGGGTTTCTTTACATCTGTGACCAAGCTCTTCCATACTTTCTTTAAAGCATGCTGCAAGAAGACAGGCAATTGGATCGATGCTGCTTCTGTAGGTGGAATTATAAATCAAGCAAATGTTTGTGGAGCTATTGCAGCAATACTCCTGCCTTTATGAAGTGTCCCTAGCTAGAACAAAACACGTCACTTTGTTTCCAGAAGTCAGTCATCGGTTCCATCCTCTCATTGACAACACACACATCAACAAGGTCATCTGGAAGAAATGTTCCAAAAGGGGATTTTCATGGTATGGTTCTTCATTGTCATTGATGGACTGTGTGAACTTTCCATTCCAAAAAGTTTCTTTAAAGTTGAAAAGAGGATTTTCAGATGTTTAAAATGTAGTTCACACTAAAATAATGATACCAAAGCATGTTATGCATCATAGAACAACCGTTTTTTTGAAAGAAACAACCAATGTTTCTTAATTGTTCAAACTACTTGTTTAAAATTAGCTGAAAAAACACAATTCTTGAATATTTTTTTGGGACAACTTAATTGTTTTATGTTTAATAAACTTACATTTGTAAAAAAATAAGATGTTAACTTAGTTCCTTGTCTCAACACAAAACGATTGTGTGAAACCCAGAGTTTTTTTTATAGTGTAACAGAACCAACTTTTTTATAGTGTAAAGAACATCTTAACAATGATTGTCCATAATTAATCTTTCAAGAAAGAAATCAATTGGAATGGAGAATTTTTGTCTTGAATTTCGTAGTCAAAATATCATAATCGACACTGACTAACAGACAATAATATTGTGTAGTCTGAATCAAGTATAATGTGATAAATGTGTAACACACCTGTGCTTAAAAAACATTTTCTATGACACCATATCAAATAAAATTTAAAATATCATTTAGAGAGTTACTTTGCAATCAGTTGTCCAGATTTTTAATTTAACACAAAAACAGTATAACCTTTTTAAATAATTGAAACCAGCCAAATCAGTTACAGTCGGACATTCTTAGTCAATTAGTCATAGTCATCCATAAATTAACCATTTTAAAAAAGGGTCGCTTTTCACATTCCTTACCATAAAACTAAACCAACCTTATGAGAGAGCAAGGAATGAACTTGTATTCTACTTGTGAGAGAGTAAATGTAGGAGAAATTGCAGATCTGTCCTTTACACTTTCCCATGCTCACTTCCTGGAGCCTGTCCCAAGAGATGGATTGGTTTCCTGTGGAACCTTTCCCTCACTATTTGTCCCACCTGGGTCATGGTTGGAGGTGCACTGGGGCAGGATTTGGGGTAAAGCCCCATTTGACAGCACATGAGCAGCATAGCCTCCCTCTGTGGAAACTGCATCTCGCAGTCTCTTGTTCTTACACTCACTCGCTTTTTGCACTGATCCGTGAACTGCTCCTGACCCCCGTGCACTGGTGATTAATGTCCCCGACACAACGTTTCATCCCCCCTCCAAAAGAAAACATGTAAGTGAGTTAGAGAGCCAAGTGATGGAGACTTTTCGCGAGTTATAATGAGGAGAGAAAGTAATAAAGGAAGAGAAAAAGGAAGCAGTGGAGGAATGTCTTCTTTTTAATCACTCTGTGGGGCCTCAGACCATCATTGGTGGCCATTTTGATGTGGCATAACATGATGATGACGATGGGTCAGTTCATCTCATCCATGCATGTCCTCAAACCATTGCTCAAACTATGTGGTCTTTGGTTCAGTGGAGCGAGACGGTTGGTCCAATCACAGTTGCGGTTCACCTCAGTAGCTTCCTATGAATCCCTCCAATCAAAGAAATTCCTTGGACAAAGCATTGGTCAGCTGGTTGTTTTTCTCTGAAGAAATTGGCACGGAGGTCAAGTAGCTGTGTTTACCCATCTGAGTTAGGGTTAGGATTTAGACGCTGTTTTAAACAGTGTTAGCAAGCATTTGTTTTTCTTGTTTAGGAGCGATAAATCACTCAGTTTTGTTATGGCATTTTGTTATAAAACGTTACAACAGTTTTACTTGCATGCACAGAAGTACACATGGAGACATGATAAACAGCTTTTCTTAATCTGTGTGTGTTTTTATTCTGCTTGGAATTTCTAACAGTAAAATGATCTTTTGATGATGTTTATTTCATTGCAGGAATTCTGTGGATTTGCGCAAATGTTTTGAATCTGGTGATAACAGATATTACGGGGAATCAGTGGATTTCTAAAATATATTTTTGAGAGACTTTATAAGCCTTAAAATATGAATGGAATATGTTTTACACAATGTTTTCGTATTATGTACTGATTAGGGTTATAGTAGGCATGGGCTGGTTTAAGATTCTGATGGTATGACAATCTTGGATAAAAATATAATGGTTTCACGGTATTGTGATTACTGCTCTAAAACATTTTCTTTATAAATGTCATAAACTTTGGAACTCAAAAATCCTTGACTTCTGTCATCTATATTAAGTTCAAAAACACAGATTTCTTTACAATTTGAAATGGCAGCTTTGGATATCTTTTCAGCTGGAGAATACTCTTGTTAAAAAAAAAAAAAAATTACGTACTGCATACCTTAGGTACGGTATAACAGAAAATGTTGGCGGTTTTAAAACCTTGACTTTTCCAAACCATGATATACCTTGAAAATGCTTATCATCCCATACCTAGTTAATACCTGCAATTGTGCAATGTAATTATGGCACTAATAAGAGCGGGGGATAAACCTCCAGAGGATACAGAATGTTTTGCTATAGGATAAAGGAGTGATGGCCAACCATTTATGTAGAAAAACATTTTCATTAACTTAATTCAGACAACAAAAACATAATGCGTTTTTCATTTCATAAATGCATAAATGAGTTTTTCATTTCATATGTGATTTGCTTAATATTTACGACCCTGGACTACAAAACCAATAATGTCATAGGGTTCAATTTTTGAAACAAACAAACAAACAAACAAACAAACAAATAAATGATTGATAATTCATGGTTTGTTGTTAGTATTAGACAATATTTGACCAAGATACAACTATTTGAAAATTGGAAAGCTATTTAAAGCTCTCCAAATTCCATTTTTACTTTCGTGTATTGAACATAAATTCAGTTATGATAGATTTGCTGAAGGAAATTGGCAAAATATCTTCAAGGAGCATGATTTTTTACTAAATTTTACAGAGTTTTGGCATGCAGTCTATAATTTTGAATCATTAAACATATTTTTGTGTATTCAGATATCTCTATGTATCATGTTTTGTGATCCAGGGTCATGCTTATTCATTTTAACAAACTGATGTACTTCCCTACAAAATGCCCTGTTGTTTCAATGAATTCTTTTCAAACATAACTGTTCACATGTTCTTGTGAAATTGTTTATATTTCACAATTTAAACAAATAATCACTATTATCATGCGGCCCTACAGTACCACAGATTTCCATGCACCTGTTCATCAGTAATAGATAAATGCACCAGAGCAAGAGTGATGGCTTGTGCCATATGTTTTCATTGCAGATTTACAATTGAAACTATATGCTGTTTGTCTTGCACATGAAAGCGCAGTAAATGAGACTGGACATTGTTTGATGAGGTCAACTAGTGTCCCTCCTCTTGACCTCTTCTGACCTCATGACCTGCATGGCTACAGTGTCAGACTTCATAGGGGCAGATCTCAGTGACCTGCTGAGGTGCACGGCAACTGGACACAACCAGATTTGCGTTCCCGTCAACATTTAAACTTTTTTGTGATTTAAAAGGCCATGATAATTTTCAGATGTTGTCTTATATGCTGTAGGCATAAGCTGGATTATATATACACACATATTTTCAGAGCAACTTGAAAAACCTAAAGAACGACACACTGTCGGTGATATGAATGAGAGGTACAGACTTCAAAGTCTGCTTGTTCACACACATGACAGGCTTCCCACGGCCCCGAAAGACCTGAAAATAACAGGGAATGTTAAAATTGTGATGTCTTTCCTTGTCTGGAAAAGTGATGGAATTTAATGGAAGTCTTGGGAAAGTCAGGAATTCTTACTGCAGTTTTAAAAGGTATGGAAAAACCCATGAACATTTCTGTTGTGAATGTACAGTTTTCTACATGTGCTTTTAATCAATATTTTATTAATAAGATTCAAACTGTAGGCAGTTATTCTACTTAAACACTCACACAATTCATCAATCCAAGTTCTATGCTCACAATTCAACTCATTGTTTTTTGTGTTTTGACATAAACAGTATTATAGTTCCCATTCATTTCTAAAGAATGAATAGTAGAAATAGGTTCAAGTTATCAGTGAATAAACAATATATCTCATTTCATTCACCTGTTTTTAATGCAGGAAAAATACTGCAAAGAAACATCATGATTCACACAATTCTTAAAATATGCATAAATCTATTGGTACATAAATTCTATTGAATCCGATATGTTTTATCCAATAGAAAGATATGTGCATTAACCACAATGGAGACATATTTACCGAATAGATATTTGCATTTTGGAGGAAAAAACTTTGTTATAGATGTGATATTTGTTCATTACTGATGTGAAAGATGTGAAATTATCAATTCTTTAACTTTGAAAAATGTTTATTTTTAATTTTTTGAGTTTGTAATTTATTTATATTTTAATGGCAAAATACAATCACAAACAACTACTTAAAAAGAGTTTTGATATTTTGGTGGAAACTTAATTTTTTTCATGGCAAGGTTGACATTTGCATGGAATTGCTTATTTATTTAACTGAACTGGTCTTTCTAGATATTGCACTACAGAGAAAATATGACTTTTTTGATTTAGTTTTGTGGGTGGCATGGTGGCTCAGTGGTTAGCATTGTCACCTCACTGCAAAAAGGACTCGAGTCCTGGCTAGGCATGGGACGATAACCGTTTCAAGGTATACCGCGGTATGGAAAAGTCAAGGTTTTCATACCACCAAAATTTTCTGCTATACCGTTCCCAAGGTATGTGTAAGATTTTTTATTTACATGTTTTTTAGGTGTAAATCGTAAAGAAATCTGTGTTTTTAAAACAAAAGAAGACAAGAAGTCCATGATTACTTGAGTTATTTAGCCTGACATGTTTACTGCTCCAAAATATTTTAAATGTTTCCCAAAATAAAATATATTGTGTTCAAAGGGGAAAAAGGTTTTGTTTTTTAGCCAGACATTTAAAAAGAATATATTTTAGCTGTGAAACCGTGATATTTTTATCCAAGGTTATCATACCGTCAGAATCTTATACCGGCCCATGCCTATAGTCCTGGCAGGGCCAGTTGTCATTTCTATGTGGAGTTTGTATGTTCTCCTCGTGTTCGCGTGGTTCGGTTTCCCCACTGTCCAAAGACGTGCTATAGGTTAATTTGATAAACAAAATTGGCCTCAGTGTATGAGACCATGTGCGAATGTGAAAGTGTATGGGTGTTTCCCAGTACTGGGTTGCGGCTGGAAAGGCGTCTGCTGCGTAAAACATATTGCAGAATAGTTAGCGGCTCATTGACCCATGATAAATAACGGACTAAGCAGAAGGAAAATGATATTAAGGATGATCATTTCTAGAAAACACAGATGAGATAAGAAAATTAATATCTTTCACCACACTGAAAAATATTTTGATGTCAGTCCTATTAATTAGTCCTATCGGATGATATTACATTTGAATAAATGATGACTGTCAAACTGTCAAGTTTTGGGCTGAACCCACTTCTCTGGAAAATACAGTAGGGAAAAGAAAATAGCATGCTTTCTCCGCACTCACAATTACTTTGATGTCAGTCCTATTAATCAAAACGAATAACAGTGATTTCAGGAAAAATACTCCACAATTATGATTTCTCCAGCCTCTGTGCATGCTTTCCTGCTCTTCTCTGTGATGTCTGCAGAAAAGACACATCCTCAGCGTTCACCTGTCCCCATTGGCAGGAGGTGTTGCTGGGTGTTTATGATGTCTGCTTGATTAGAGGATAGGTTTACATTACCCGCACTGACATCCTGCTCGGGCCTGATAAAGGAGCCAGTGTGCTGGAATCCCTGGCATGTTTTCAGTGCTGTGGAGAGAAAGGGCATCCTTTTATATCCAAACCCCCTCTCTGATCCTTTCTTCAGTGTCCCGATGAGGTGATAAGAGCCAGAAGGGATATAATGAAACTCTGTCAGGGCAGACGAGGGTCTCTGTCGAGCTAGACAAGCTTACATGACAGCAAGGCTCGGGGCAAGGCTACACACACATGTAGACAGACACACATACACACGTGCATTCTTGCCTGACACTCTCTACTTATTGTCAGACCTTTTGACCTGCTTGTCAGACAATGGTGTCTTCCTTCTGAAAAGTCGGTCATAATTTATGCAATTAATCTCCTGTAAGGGCTGCGGTTTGAATTGATGTAGCCCCCTGAGTTGATGGGAGTCCTCCGGACGAGCACCTCTGGTTTTTATCTGTGGCAGGAAAGCCATCCGGAGCCTGTTTTTCCCTTATTAATGCTATGATCTCAACTCAGCTGTCTCTAATCTGCCCTTTTCTTTACCTTTTTTTTTGCTTCCCGGAGGTTATTTAACCTGGAGTCAGTTGGATTTCACGAGAGTTGGTAATTTACAGAAGTATAAGCAAAAAATATAGGTGTTTCAGATTATGCAAATCAGCTACAAGGCAGAGTTGTTCATGTCATCATGCACTTTATGTGTGCTGCTGCATTCAGTTAAAATTTGTTTTATGATTTTAAAAAGTTGTTAGTTATGGATTTGTTTTTCATGTGCGTTCTGTAATGTGCTTTGATATGCCCTCCATTTTACATTTTCACTTCAAGTTTTTTGTTTGTTTGTTTTTTTGTGTGTTTTTTTTTTTTTGCTTTTTTGTATTTTTTTTTATCTGCCCTCGATTCACTGAAACTGTTTTGTTTTCTGTGATGATTTCTTTTTTATTTTGATCTAACATTTATTTTATATTGTATATATATATATCTCAGAAGCTGAGTTTTGTTGTGTGGGTTTGTGTACATGTTTGTTGTTGTTGTTGTTGTTGTTGTTGTATTTTTGGTTATTTTGCTAGGGTTTGGATAAGACCTGGCCGATTCATTGAAATGATATCTTGTCAGGGAAGCATGGTTCTGTGAAATTTCTTCCGAAGGCCAGAAGGCGCTCTTGCACAGAAACTCTAAACACCCATAAAGAAGAAACCTAGAAAATCTCCACAGAGTTGCATTATAAAAAGATTTAAATGCTTTGATTGATTCACCATGACTGATAATTACACAGCTATGGAATCGTCCCACGGAAGGATTTATCACACTTGACTAAAGTTATGCAGTGAGTTTAAAAAAACTTTTTTTTTTAAATTTCCACACAGAGCCACAGTTTTTAGAGAAGCTGCGGAAACAACTGTCATCACATAGCAATTGTCTCAAATGTCATTATCAACAAATTCGATAAAATCGATAAATTCGATTTCTGAAAGCATGTGCTCAACTTATACTAGAGCTGACTTTACTGGCAAAATGTACATGAAAATCACAAACTTTGGTTAGTTGCCCAGCCTTTTTGATTGTAATGTTTGATCAGCCTTTACTTTTTGCAATCTTTGCTTCCCAGAAGCTGATTTGTTTTTCATGTATATGGTATATTTTGTTGAGTTTGATTTTGTTGTTTGGTTTTGTTTCTGGCAATCATTTTGTCTTATCTGTTTTAATAGTTTGACCAAAAGTAATTTGTCTTTGATGACTGTTGGGATTGACAATATAAGCAAGGCAATGCTAGTGTTGTTCCATGATGCATTGCTTTTTATTTTTTGTTTTGGTTTCTCTTTTGTGTTTTTGGTTTTGAATTGTTTTGTTTTCTTTAGATTTATAATTTCATTATCCTTTATTTAATTTCAGATATATTTTTTGTATAGTTTTTTACATGACCTCCATTTTACCTTTTTGAAGCTTCCCAAAGGAGTGTAACTTTAAACAAAAAGAGCAGTCTGAGCAAATTAAATAAAACCTGTTTTTCTGGCTTAGAATGTGATTTGTTAAGGGGACAAAGTTTGGTTTTTGTTGATTGAATTTACAGCTTACTCTTTACAACCTCCTCAACCACCATAACGCCAGTCACTGTTTTCTCTTTTAAGTGAATCTGTGTAGAACATTCCCAGGCTGTTAAAGTTGGTTAGCATGAAATTTGTGATTAACATCCCTGCCGATACAGACAGGTCTAGTCATTGTTTGCTTATTTTAATGCTTGGTGTGTTCTGAAGGTATGTCTATCCTTTATCTGAACCTCACGGAGTGATTTGTAAGCCTCTATCTGCATTGCTGTGTCATGTCCAGCCCCCAGCATAGTCATGCTGCTCTTAGATTTTGTCTCATCACATGAATGGATTTTCTCACACTTGTGATTGTAAATGTCAACTTTTACTTGTGATTTTGCACAGCAATGCAGCCTGACTCTGCAGTCAAACTAACAGTGTCCTGTAGTCATTTGTTTTTGAAGAGAGTTGGTCATTTTCAGTAATATCAGAAAGGCAGTGGGGTTGGTCCAATGATGTTCTATATTTAACTTTCAGTAGCAATGCAATGTTTAGCTTTTTTATTTGGTTAGGTTAGGTTTGGTTGGGTTGGATGGATTAGATTCGTTTGGTACTAGTAATTAGAACAATTCTTCAAAATCTTGTTTTTTTGTTGTTGTTGTTGTTTTGTTTCAATTTTTTTTTCAGTTTGAGTTTTTTGACTACTGATTTGATTTGGTTGGGTTTTGTATTAGACAGAAAACAGGTTTGTTTAGGTTGAATGTAGTTTATTATGTTTGCTAGTGAACAATTTCTCAAACTTTTTGGTTTGGTTAGAATTTATTGATAGACTTGTGTTTTTTGGAGTATTGGTTGGGTTGGTTATTAGGGATTAAAAAAAAATTCTAAGACTTTTTTGTTGAGGATGTTTTAAAGCTTTGTTTGGTTGTACTGGGTTTGACGATGGGTCATGAAAGAAAAACATGTTTGTGCTTGATTTGTTTGTTTTACATTCAGATTTGCACAATATATCGTTTTAGCATCAATATCGCAATGTGTGCATCTACAATAGTCACATCGCATGATCTGCAATGTTGAATTGGGATTATATTAGACCAGGAGCCACAGTCAAAAAAAATTTTTATTATAATGGAGCAAAAGTTTATCATTTACATCTATTTTTAAGTCCTGTGACTGTGTGAGCATCAAGAGAGTTTAAAGCATTCAGGCACAACGATTTGTGCCGTTTGTAACTTTATTAAAAAATGATTTCACTTACAGTAATTATTTACACAATGAAGTCTATGCAGTGCTAGATTTTTTTTTATTTCTGTACCAGATTTCCTATTTAATTTGACCTATTTAGGTAATCTGGTGAAATTGTATTCATATCTCAATATATATTGCAGAAGAACAAACCATTGCAATGTCAAATTTTATCGTGCAGCCCTATCATATATTATATTACTGTATATGAGCACAGACGTATAAAGAGGTGACACTTTTGAATGTCCATAAGCTTTGAATCTTCCCTTTTAATTCAAATTTGACTGACAAAATTTTTGTTTTGGGTGAACTTTTTCATTTCCCAGAGAGGGGTTGCAGCTGGAAGGGCATCCGCTGTGTAAAACAAATGCTGGATAAGTTGGTGGTTCATTCCGCTGTGGCGACCCCAGATTAATAAAGGGACTAAGCCGAAAAGAAAATGATTGAATGAATTAATGAACTTTTTCAGTATCAAACTGGTTTAAATAATTTCATCTCTGCAATATATTGCATTGTACATTGATGTTTCCATAGTTTTCCTTGTATGGTTTTGCTTGCGTTTCCTAATATGAATGACAGCACAAAGATCGTTTGAAGGTGAACCACATCTATCCAGTGATGTTTAGTGTACAGTCATTATGGACTACTGCGATGTTGGTCTGTTTAGGCAGTCTCAGTGAAAATAGAAGTGAGTGGTAACACTCTGTTTGGGTAAATGAAGTGCCTCCTAGTAACAACCAAAGCATGTCAGTAAATAAAAGCCGATGTCCTAAAGCTACGGGCTGCCTTAAAACAACAGGAGTTGTAATTGCAGCATGCTGCGAGCTCCACTGCTGCTTTCTGCTCTGAATCTGAGAGGAAGAAGGGCTTTCATACGGAAATTAGAGGGCTTAGCAGTGGCTGCTTGGTTTGTTTGAGTAAACCATTGCTTTAATTTTGAATGTGCAGCAGTGGAGAGTGAGTTTTATGTGGCCTACATGTCAAGTAGTCATCAAAAGGAGCTTCAGTCAAACTCATGGCCTCTGTGGGAGGAAAAAGGACTAATCAAGGTATGGTTCGGGATGTATTTCAAGAGAACTGCAGGGGTAATACTGGCCTACTCATTGCTGAAACCTTTGTCTGAGCTTGTCTCTCTCCAGGGAGATTGATTCAGATAACACACTGCACTTACAGTACTGATTAAACAGGCAGTAAAACATTTCTGGCAGATGCGCTTTTTCTAGAAATCAGCAATGAAAAAATGAAGTGACATTATTTTAAATGTGTATATTTTATCATATTTAAACACCTTAATTAGTAATTTAAGGATAATATTCCCATTTAATCAACAAATATCTATTTAAATAACAATAATATTTCCTTACACTTATATAGTGCTTTTCTAGGTATGCAAAGCACTTTACACATAGGGGAGAATCTCCTCATCCACCACCAGTGTGCAGCATCCACCTGGATGATGCTACGGCAGCCATTTTGCACCAGACCGCACCCCACACACCAGCTGATTGGTGGAGAGGAGACAGAGTGATGAAACCAACTATGATATGGGGTTGGTTAGGAGGCCATGATGTACAGAGGTTAGTGGGCAGATTTGGCCAGGATGCCGGGGTTAAACCCCTACTCTTTTTTAAAGGACATCCTGGGATTTTTAGTGACCACAGAGAGTCAGGACCTCGGTTTAACGTCTCATCCGAAAGACGGCTCTATAGTATAGACTCCCCGTCACTATACTGGGGCATTAGAACCCACACAGACCAGGTTGGGTGCCCCCTGCTGGCCTTACTAACACCACTTCCAGCAGCAACCTAGCTTTCCCGTGTGGTCTCCCATCTTGGTACTGACCTAGACAACCTAACAACCCTGCTTAGCTTCAGTGGGCATCCATGTGAGAGTTGCAGAGAGCTAGCTGCCAGCCGATAAATGTAGTATGTGTAGGGATGCAACGATTATAGATTTTGGTTGTACAATTATAGTCTGAGGAATAATCACGGTTTTACAGTTATCATGATAATTATGCCTTCATTAATTTCATTAAAATCATGTGAAAACTCCTTAAAGTGTTTAAAGCTTTATTTATTGCTGCTCATTAAAGTTTGTTAATAATAAAACAAACAATAGTCCATTTCTCTTCGGACTTAAATATAAATGAAAAAAAAGTTTTAGGCTTTTAAGCATAATTAATTTTACACTGAATATAAATGACAGAACAATTAGTAAATAAATAAATAATAATGAGATTAAATAATGTTTTTTTATTTGTCTAATGTAAATCTAAGCGTTATATTAGCTAAGAATTTTCTTTTTAAAGAGACAACTGTAGTGTTTAACAAATGTAGTCAAAGGCTGCTGAACCTCTGTCTGAAAGGCACATTTGATCAACTATAATATGAACACTATTTTCATTTTGTATTTTTTTCCGTTACGAGTAGAAATGTATATATTCCATACAAAGTATGTAGTTGATCAGTCAGTTCTTGTCATGTGACTCGCGGTGCACTTTTATTTTAAATGTTTTTAACTAGGTGTGCCTGGAAAGCGTGAACATCATTCCCAATGTGCATGTGCAAGCCGTGTACCTTCTATTAAAAAAATAATGAACTTGCGCACGCAAAAGACGCAATATGTGAACAGTTGGCATAACTTGGTTTAGTTGCAGCAGTTTTGTTTTGTGCAGAAATTGTGTTGAAAAGCGTTTACTATTAGTTAACCGCGGCGAATAAAAGTCTGGTTAATAGTGAAACCGGTTAATCGTTGCATCCCCAAGTATGTGCATAAAAATATACTGGAAAATTAATTCTAGCTTTATTAAATATACTGTAGTTTTAAATGTTTTAATTTAAATGTGTTTAAATGTACATTATCCATATAATTTTTTTTTTACTGTTTTACTGTAAAATATTGCTTTATACAATAAAGCTTATTTAACATATTTAAATTTTGAATATATACTCTGAATTTCAAGCTGAATCATATAAACACATATTTATGTATCTACATATGAGCCAGTCAGATTCGAGAACCAAACTGAACAATGTATATATATTGTTCTTCAGGGTACAACAAACTAAAATGTTAAATACCATAAAAACCATCTCTAGGGTTTACAGAGAATGGTCCAAAAAACTGCTAACATGGATGACGTGCCGTGTCATAAAGAGCGAATCATCTCAGACAGGTTTCTTGAACATGACAATAAGTTCACTGTACTCAAATGGCCTCCACAGTCACCAGTCCTCAATCCAATAGAGCACATTTGGGATGCGGTGGAATGGGAGATTCACATCATGGATGTGCAGTCGACAAATCTGCAGCAACTGTGTGATGCTATGCCAATATGGCAAAATCTCTGAGAAATATTTCCAATGCCTCGTTCAATTTATGCCACAAAAGATTAAGGCAGTTCTGAAGGCAACAGGGGGTCCAACACGGTACTAGTAAGGTGTACCTAATAAAGTGACCGGTGAATATAGATACTTGAAGAAAGATATGCTTTTTAAAGAGCAAAAACCACACAAATATATATTTTATGTACAAATATATATTTTTATAAAAAGTCTCAATTTAAGGTGCATCATATTTTTTTATTTTTTATGCTATCATTTTACTTTTACTACTTTACTTTTACTCTCTAGTCTCTAAGCTTAATTTAACATAAGAATAATGTTTTACTGCACTATACAAATAGAAAATATTTCCACTAGTAGAAAGACTAGATAAAGTATAGTCAACATTTGAAGTACATCAACCTTTTTATCAAAGTCTAAAATCATTAAACAACACCCAGTCTTGCTTATTGAACAGTTTTGAAAAACGTGTTTGATCAATTTTGACTAAACTATATTATTATATATTTGCTAAAAGTACTCCAATAATCTTTACTTGTAACATCGACAAGTCTCTTTCACAGTATATGTTAAAATATTTTAAACATGAAACAAAATAAAGTTTTTCATTACCAAAAAATAAATAAATAACTAAAAAATCCCTTGCTTTGCATGTTTTAGAGTTTTAATAGGTTTCTTCCTTGAGCCAACAGAAATGCCTCAATTCCTCCTTTGCTTTCTGCAGCTCATCTCTGTGTGTGACAGTATATCTGCCCTCTGTCCCTGGCCGAAAAACCCATAGGTCTCTTTTAAATGAAATGAAGCGCTTTAGTTGTTTTTCTTTCGTCAAGACTTGGCGTGTGCAGAAGCAGCAGAACAAAGCCTCCGCTTTCCTATAGTGAATGTGGAGCCAGATCTACGCCATCCAAACTTGGCATAGAAACTTGGAGCCAATCTGTAAGCAATTTAGCTCCGTGGAAGCAGTTTTTCGAGAGAGACAGCATTCGAGAGGGAGATTTCTTATAAATGGTAATAGTGTGCGGCAGTCAGTAAGTACGCTTCAAATGAAAATGTGTTGAAAAAATCCTTAAAGGCAATCAAAACGGAATACCCACAAAAGATTGAGTTAGATATTACAGTAATCATTTCCGGCAAGGCCTTTCTTTTCTGAAAGAGAGAGGACTTGAGAAGAGCATTTGAGTTGCTGTGTGTGCGGCTGGATGTGCTTTGTTGGTGCGTGTAAAGAATTTCTAGCGTGACTGTTATGATTATGTCACCCTTATGCTCTCCAAATCCGCCGGTCCGCCGTGGAATCGTAAGTATTGACCTGCACGGACCAGACGGCGGGATCATATAACTGATATCATGTGACTGATTTTACGAGGCAGGTGGTGCAGGGTCGTGCTCCCTGCCTTTATTAGACCAAAGCAAACTCAAAGACTCTTTTGTGCTGTGCCATCTCTTAACTGAAGCAGACCATGAGAAATTGAGATTCTCCTTATGGCTCTCTTATAAAGTGTGAGAAGTATGAGTGATATGTTTGTTAAGGTATGATATGGGGTGCCACTTTTCACCTTTTTTATAGGAATTCTGTATTTTTGTGCCAAAGACAAGACGGCATAATTTTGAGTGCATAAAAATGTAAAAGCTGGTGTAAATAGAAAACATAAGAAATTGTAAGGTTGGGGTTTAGTTGTAGTAACTTTTGTTCACAAAAAATGTCAAATTATAGGTGATAATGACCAAGTTTGCATGGACATGAGTAATCGAATTATTTGCCCTAATCAGATTAAGACAATAGTATGATTAAGGTGTTCACAAGTTACTTTTTGAATGTTTTTTTCCATGATCCTGTTTTACATGTTATAGCACATAGATCGATTACCGTTGTTGCATCAGCATGCTATCTATCTATCTATCTATCTATCTATCTATCTATCTATCTATCTACCTACACACACACACACACACACACGTGCACACACACACACGTGCGTGCACACACACACACACAACCGGTCAAAAGTTCAATGTAAATGTTTTTAAAAAGCTCATACCGCTCACCAAGGCTGCATGTATTTCATCAAAAATACAGTACAAATTATAAAATTGTTAAATGTTATTGCACTATAAAATAACTCTTCAAAAGTAGTTTATAATTTAATTGAATCATTTCTTCCAGGAAATTTAAAGATGATTTTTTTAGCTTCATTACTCCTGTTTTCAGAGTCACGTGATCCTTCAGAAATCACTCTAATAATAATAATAATAATAATAATAATAATTATTATTATTATTATTATTATTATTATTATTATTATTATTGATATTATTGTTGTTATTATTAATGGTAATAGTAATAAAAGCAATAATGACTGGAGTAATAATTTCATTTGAAACTACATATAATCAGAAAGCAGTTATAAAAAATGTTAATAAATAATTAACAATTACTTTTTTTTACATTTAATAAATGCCACCTTGACCAACAGAATAATAAAATTTTTTTTGAAAAAAATGACCCCAAACTCTCGACCGGTAGTGTATGTGTATATATAAAAGTTTGGGTGTATATATATATGTATGTATGTGTATTAGTGAGGAAAAATCAAGTTTCAATTTTCTGTAATCTAATAAAATCATCTTAGTTCACAAATATTGTACGTAATGGTACCCCTATAAATTATCCTTTAGCAGAATGTGTTCCTTTACAGTCTACATAAATCTGACAGTGTTAATAAATGTTTTTAATCTCTTTCTTTTTTCTTTCTCTCTTTATTCCATGTTCTCTTCTCTCCCCCTCATGTTCCTGAATGGATGATCACCTTGTTGACCCTGTAGGTGAGTTTATTTCTCCACTCCCTCCACAGTTATTTTTTTACAGCAGATGTTTCTTTTGCTTATTTCAGAAGTCTTTACCTCTTGTAGACAATTAATTCTGAGAATATTTAACTTGTAAAAGATGGTTCTTTGGGAAAAAAGCATTTGGACACAATCCATCTTTTAAAACTTTTGAACTGTTGTGCTCGAGTTGGAGTACACATTCATCAAGCATATAATGCTTTATCTGCAGCAAATGTGCCATTTTTAGATCAGATCATCATTCACAGACTGTACAAAATATGTGAGCTGCTTCACAGTGTTCCCAGTAGTCTTTTGAGAGATATCAGCCATTAGGAGTGCAAGATATACCAGACACTTTTGTACAAAATAGGTCCTGAGGGTTCTTATGATTTACATTTTTTTCAGTATTTTAATAGTCTGTGCTTAGCCACCCCAAAATGTTTGACATTGGTAATTTGTTTTATTTTGTCTTGATTTGTTGTGGTTTTGTCGAGTTTAAATTAAATTAGGGTATGTGGAAATTCCCATTTAAATATCTACACATACATACATATGTACAAACATACATGCATACATACATACATGCAGACATACATACATGCATACATACATACATACATACATACATACATACATACATACATACATACATACATACATACATACATACATACATACATACATACATACATACATATATACATACATACATACATACATGCATACATACATACATGCATACATACATACATACATACATACATACATGCAGACATACATACATACATACATACATACATACATACATACATACATACATATACATACATACATACATACATGCATACATACATACATACATAAATACATACATACATACATACATACATACATGCATACATACATACATACATATATACGAAGAGTTTAGATGCAAAACCCTCTAAGTGCCGTCTGAAATTTCCTTATAAAGTGAGCATTTTTCTCAGCCACATATGTTTGTGTTCAGTTATTTCACTTTTAAAGCAATGAAAATGACCTTGTAATAAGGTTGATGGCTCCCTTGTCATTGGGAAGGAGGAGGCAGAGAACAGACGAAATTTAAAGTATTTTAATAATAAAATAAAATAAACAATTGGTGGCAGCTCCTCACGGTGCTGACCACCAAACTGATAGCAAAACAAGCCAAAGTGTCCAGGTCTGCAGTCTTCTCTCGTCTTCCTCTGCTGTCTCTCCTCCTTTTAAGTTTCCAGAGCTTCTCCATGACCATGAGACTCGAGACAGGTGACAGACACTAACTCCTCCACCCTCGCTCTGCTCACACGGCTCTCAGTCCTGCCCCACTCGTTACAAACCTCTTCGTTACCATAAAAGTTCAATAACTGAACCTATACACAGAAGCCTGAGAAAAAAATGCTAACTTTAGTCTTTTAATGTTAATTTTACAGAGGGTTTTGCCTCTGAACTCTTACATGCATGCATACACACATATGCATACACACACACAAACAAGCACACATATATGCTCCCTAAAAAGTTGCAATATTAATGGTGGCTTAATCTGAGGCAGAGCTGCAGGATGAAACTGAACAGATAATTCTTCAAACTCGCAGAGAAAACCACTGACTCTCTTAAGTCAATTGTTCAGGAAGCTGGGCTGATTTCCAAAGGATGTGGTTAGATGGATCTCTTGATTTTAAGCTTAGCATTTCGTAATGCCAGATATTTTTCCTCTGATGACTTTGACAAAGAGGTGGATGCTCTGAGTTTCAGCATGAAGGTGAAGTAAATAGCAGTCGTGTTGTATTCAATTTTGTATTCCTGTGAGGCACGAATGCATCATATGTACTGTATGTATATGAATGTATTATTGCACTGAATATCACAGTATAAACAGAGTTCAGCATGAGCTCCAAACACTGCCATAATGGGTGACTATGGTTGACTTGTAGCTCTTGTAGAAGTCCATCAGACTTGTGCTTCGATGCAGATTCACTTCACCTCTGATGTGAGATACGGGATGCCACGTTTTCCACAGAGACGTCCCTGAAGGGCAAAATCAAAGCTTCCATTAGTTAAATATCCCTGCTGTTCCCATTTAAGGCCAACTCTGAAACTTGAGAGGAGAAACAACTGTCTAAGTTCGCTTTGTGTTGGAAATGTGCACATTAAGAACAGACAAAAGTTTTCAAAAGGTTATTCATCCCTCATGTTCGACTCTTCCTCTTCTTTTGTAATCACTTCTTCAGATGTAATCAAAGTTTTTCCATCTGCTTTGCATCTAGGAAGCTTCTTAAAGCCTGGCAAAAGTGCTCATTAGCAAAGGCACTGGAATGGTAATGTTTCTTACTGGGAGCCTCAGAGTGTGCGAACGCCTTCAAGCTTTGAATTATGTAAATGTTTGGGGTTGTGCAGTGTTGTGGTTGCAATTTTGGGGCAAACACACGTCTCTCCATTCAGAGATGAGATTGCAGATGGAGGGGATTGTGAGGAACTGGCAGGAGGCATTTGTCTCTCTCTATTTTTCGTACGGTCTCATTATTACGCTCTCATTTTTCTCACTTTCAGACCTCTGTATATCAGGTGACTGACACGTTGAAGCTGTGTGTTTAGTTCAGTCCTCTGTCATGTCACCTCATGTTTGACTAATTGCACTGCTACTTGCGTTACAGGACTCTTTATCCTGTCACCTTAGCTGACATTGTTATTACTTCCCCCTGCAAACCCCGTCAGAGTGAGGTAATTTACTTTCGAAAGGACCATTCGCTTCAAAGAGAAACAATGTAAATAATACATCAGTGTGGTCTTGTTCAAAAGCTCTGTTATGTCCATAACACTTAGGCATGTTGCAAGAGATTTAGTGAAAATTAAAAGAGAAATTT
>CAIGQQ010034734.1:2200086-2222931 GCA_903798035.1 Danio albolineatus | reverse complement strand
TATATATATTTACATGCATACATATTCATTTATTTATATCTAGATATTTTTATTTAGCAAATACATATTTTAAATTAGCACTTCATTAAATAAACGCTGTTTTTCAACTGAATAATTATTTTAGAACTAATAATAAAACTAAATAGATAAAATTATGTTTTATAAAAAAAAAATAAGCATCACAGCGATTTATAGCTGTGACTGTAATAAACATGTTTCTTGAGCACAAAATCAGCCTATTAGAATGATTTATGAAGGATTATAAGACACTGAAGGTTTGAGCAATGACTAGAGGACAGAAAATTTAGATTTGAGGAAGAAATTACATTTCAAAAATAAAACAAATTAGAGAACACTTTTTTCAATCTGTAATTTTACAATCATACTGTATTTATTGTTTATCAAATAAAGACTGTGAGAATATTTTACAATCACACACATATACATGACGTCTGAAATTAATTTTAAAGGGATAGTTCACCTAAAAATTTTAATTCTGTTATCATTACCTCACCCTTCACTTATTCCGGTTTAACTTTCTTTCTTATCTTGAACACGCAAAAAAAGATGTTTTAATGATAGCTGGAGACTTGTAACCACTGATCCTATAGTATTTGCTTTTCCTACTATGGATGTTGGGGTGACATGGTAGTGCAGTGGGTAGCGCTGTCGCCTCACAGCTGGCAAGAGGGTTGCTGATTTGAGCCCCGGCTGGGCCAGTTGGCGTTTCTGTGTGGCGTTTGCATGTTCTTCTAATGTTGACGGGGGCTTCCTCCAGGTGCTCAGGTTTCCACCACAAGTCCAAAGACATGTGCTATAGGTGAATTGGGTGAGCTACATTGTCCGTAGTGTGTGTGTGTGAATGAGTGTGTATGGATGTTTCCCAGTGATGGGTTGCTGCTGGAAGGGCATCCGCTGCATAAAACATTAATAAAGGGACTAAGCCGAAAAGAAAATGGATGAATGAATGTTTCAGGTTTTCAGCTTTCTTCAAAATATCTACACTGAAAAAAATGGTCCATTGCAATCTGTTGCAAACAATTTATATGAGCTGAATTTAAGCAAGCAAAGTTGAACATTACTAAATTAAATTTATTTGTTTAAGTTTAGCCCATATGAATTGTTTGCAACCACCACTTAACTTAAAAGTATTTAATCCAATGAATCGATTTTTTCAGTGTACTTAAGTGTTCATCAGAATCTCGCAAAGGTTTGAAACCACTTGAAGATGAGTAAGAAGTAACGTTTTTGTGTGTGTGTGTGTGTGTGTGTATGTGTGTGTGTGTGTGTGTGTGTGAAGTATCCTTTTGAATAGTGAATTCTATTTACATATTTTTTTTTTATATTGAAAAAATATTAAATGAATACATTTCAACTTGCTATAATGGCTTGTTTTATTTTCTTACTGTACGTCGCAACAACTAGGTTTGGTACTGTTTTGAAATATAAAATCTGTACCATAAAGCAAAACTTGTCCAGAAATTCTGCTTCATGTTATTTCATCCCCTCAAGTCGCATTTAGCTGCTTGTTCAATTATGGATGAGAGTTTGTTTTTTTAAGCTGTAATGTAATTTGTGTTGTATGATATTCTTTTGATCATTACTCTCTGATGAAAACCACCAAAGAGTGGACTAGATGTGACGTCTGTCAGCGAGTCTCCATCTGGCAATCTACTTTTCTTCAAATAACCAAAGATGCAAGTTTCATTAAGGCTGGAATCCCACTGACAAATCCTCTGCATTAAGAGCCAACTGCTGAGGAAAAGACAAATGATAGTCCTTTTCTGTCTCTCATTTCTGAAGAAATATGTGTTTGTGCATGAAGTACCAACTGTGCTCTCTGCTGGATGCAAAATAGATGAAGGCTGCAGTGTGCTTCTATTTAGTTGACCCTTTTTGTTCAGTATTGAAACATCAGTCAATACAATTCAGAGTGAACTGTCAAACTTTCTGCAAACAAAAATCATAGATTTTTAAAAGTAAAGCTGTTTTAGATGTATTAGTAGAATTAAAGACAATATTTTTCTTCAGATATCTTTTAAATTAATATTGCATTATTCATTTAGTCACGACAGTCCAAACATGCATCTCATGTTGTTTGTAGGATCTCCCACATCACATTATTCTGAAAAAATCCACAGAATCATTTAAGAGGCCTGCTGCTATTATGCTTTATATCATGCTCTACACTCACAATTGATCTCTTGCTTATTGTACACCATGTCTACACTTTATAAAAAGGATTTATGAACACAGCACTGAACAAAACACAATGAATTGGCCACTGTGTTCAAGAAATCTACAGACACGTTTATGATTGGCTACATTGCTCAGCGCTTTAAAAAGCATTGTGAGGAAACACATTATGAAAGCTCTTGTCAGGGTGTTGATAGGATTGGTTACATAATTGTGATAGTAAATGGAGGCTTTAAGATAAAAAATCTGGACAGAGAAAGACAAATCTGATGAGAAGTTGAAGTGCAGAGTTTTGTCATTGAAATTGTTGCTGTCATATTGTTGGAAAGTAGAAACTGTAGGTTTTCAATGCATATGTTTTTCTAAATGCATTTCTTATCATTTATTTTGAACACTAATTTGGAGATAATCTTAAGGCTGACGTATTTAAAACAAAAACAAAACTTTTGATTTGATTTCATGGACACCCTACGCATAATATACAATGCTAAGACATGTAAACAGTGTTAAAAGCTTGACTTTCTCCATGGAGGTCTTAAAAAGAAACATTTTCAAAGTATCTAAAGCCAGACTTACATTAAAAAAAATAAATAAATCTAAATAAAAAATATTCTATATGTGAAAGGCATGTAAGATTTCTGCATTGAAAGACTACACACAATATGTCCTAGCTATTTAGTGAATTCACTTTTTTTTTGTACAGTATTCCGGCACTGAAAGTATAAACTTTCCCCAAGAGATTGATCCGCCAGTTTTACAATTGTACATCTTATTTCATCAACTTCTTCACAATTCCTTTACTTGACAGTTTATGCATGCCTCTCCCTGTGTTGTCTTCTTATGAAAGTCTTTGTGGTTTTCCAGAGGAATAATACTCAGCAGGACTTCGCATATAACAGCAGAAATAATGTTATTCTTTAATATAGTGAATCAATCAAAGTCATCTTAAAACTTCTCCCTTGTTTTGTCTTTTTTAATGTCTCGCACCAGATGGAATATCCTTTGGTTTTTGGCTAAATTTTTTCCAATCGACCTTGATTCTCCCTATCAGTCTTTGTCACAGTCTCTCCGTTCCTTTCACTTGCTTTTCCGCTTTCCTTTGGTCTCTTTGGCCTTTGCTGTCTTCCTCATTATGTCAGCTGAAGGTTGCGTGGAATTCTTCAGCTTATTTCTCTAACCCTTCAGGGTAGCGGTATCAAGAGACCATTTGCGTGATTGACAGGAGAAAAAGCTGGAGGCAGCCAAGGCTGTAGACATCCCACTGGCACTTTCTCCAGAGCTGGCTGAGCAACAAGAGGAAGACTGGGCTGGAAGAAAGGAGAAGTAATAAATGGCTGTACGCTTTACTGGAAACATAGACGGTTCTGGCTCGTAATCTGGTTCATCTTGCCGTGACTGTCACACCATTGGGTCAGGTGACAAAGACATAGTATGTGAGAGAGGCTCTTAAGCCCACAGATGTTTTCCATTCCATCTGCGCAGACTTGCGAATAGTGCCTTACGGCCATCGATGGATCACGTTTGGAGGCAAAAGGCTTGTATTGATCAATGTCAGAGTGTTTTATGTGATTAGTTTCCCAGTCGTCTGTTTATAGATTATCTGTCAATGCAGCAGTTTAGAAAACGAACAGCTTCTGCACACAAATTCCTCTGTTTCCACACGAATAGTGTCTGGTGCTGATAGCGCAACACACTGCCAGTGACTGACTTGTTTCCCATTTCCCAGCTGCAAGACTTGGCGTAAATCAGGGAGATTAACTTTTGCATAAAGGCAAGGAAGTCGCTATTTGGAAATGTTACAAGCACACAGAAACACCTGTGTGTTTTATTCGATTATGGTTTTGTTTGGCTGAGTAATCAGATTATCTCCTCTGTAATTCTCATACGTTGGGTTTTACACCATTTTTGAGGTCAGACTTGTGGTCTTGATGATGGATTTTGAGAATATCTATTTGCTTTGAGGCTATTTCAAAGTATTTTTAGCAGATATGCACATTTAATATTTATAGTTTTTCTCTTTCAGCTGTGAAAGCTTTTTATGGTACTGTATTTACTAATGTAACACTTTAGTGTTCCTAATCCTTAAGTGTTATCCGCTTTAACTCAAGTACCAATTTATGCTAGTAACCAGTGGCTTAGTAAATGTATATTATTAAGAAATTGGCTGTTTATTAGTACATATATAGTACGTGGTCTGTAATCAATCTTATTCTTCAACCCAATCCTACTCAATACCTAAATTGAACTACTTCCTTCTTAACTTTTAATAAGCAGCATAAATTTGTTCAGGTCATAGTAGGGCTGGGCAATTAATCAGAAAGTAATTGAAATTGACATTCAGAACCTATAATCGATCAATTATTACAACCAATTACTTTCTCTACGTGTCACGTGACCCTGCTCTGTTAAAGGCTGTGGCTGATTTCTACTTCTGCGGCCACTTTGCAGCCACGTCTGATGTCTGGTCAAGTAGGATAATGGACTCACTCTTGAGCCTTACTTTGCACTACATTGACTATGATTGAAAGCTGCGCCAGAGATGCCTTTAGATGCCATATAAAACTTGTCAGTGAACTATGAGGGCAAAAAAAAATTAATAAATATCAAATTTATCTGTTCGCTAAAAAATCCCAGGATGTTCTTTGAAAAAGAGTAGGGGTTTAACCCCGGCATCCTGGCAAAATCTGCCCACTGGCCTCTGTCCATCATGGCCTCCTAACCATCCCCATGTCACAATTGGCTTCATCACTCTGACTCCTCTCCACCAATCAGCTGGTGTGTGGTGTGCGGTCTGGTGCAAAATGGCTGCCGTCGCATCATCCAGGTGGATGTTGCACACTGGTGGTAGATGAGGAGACACCCCCCCTCCACCCCCCCAAAAGTGAAACGCGCTATTTAAATGTAAGGAATTATTATTATTATTAAACAAATAAAATAATTTTCATTAATTGTGATAGAGTTAAAATGTTCAATTGATCGAGATTTAGATTTTAGGCCAAATCGCCCAGCTCTAGGTCATAGAACTGTAGGTCATAGAACTGTAGGTCATAGAACTGTACATTAAAATAAAGTGTGGCCAAACAAAGATTTGAATAAAGATTAAACTATTAGAGTTTGGTGTGAATATAGTTTCAGATTTTCAATGTCAAAAAGAAATTCCATTCAAAAAGATCTGTCCATTCATTTATTTTGTGATTAAATTAATAGTTTTTTGGAACCTACATATTAATGACAAATCAGTCATAGGTACTAAACTGTTTACACAAATGATCAGGGTCTTTTTTTTATGAGAAGGCAAACTCTCTTTGGATATTCTAAATCTCTTCAATTACTTATAACAATCACGGTTCATGGCTGTGATATAAACTAAAGCCCATTGAGTGTCCAATAAAAGAGGTACATGCCAACATTCTGCTTTAATAGGAACTATGCCAGGAAAGAAAGCCATGCTTGTCAAGTCTCAGTGTAAACTCTCATCCTGTAGGAAGTTATAGGGTCTGGAGTTTAGTATGGAGGATTTGAGTAGCACCAGGTGCATCATGGGGGCTTGAGCCCTAGATGATTGACAGCTCAGAAACTTTACTGGTATCCCTCAAACACGTTTCCTTGTCAGTGTCATTTTCCGCAATCATGCCTTAGGCAGAAAACAATCACTGATTTTAAACGGTTTAAGATGCTCCGCGACTCACATCCAACTTCCAAATCTTCATTACGCTCTCCCTATTATTATTATCAAGCTGAGGGAAAAATGGAGAAAATCCTTTGGAAATTTTGATCGTGAGGATTTGGATCAAACCCCAGGCCTCCCGTGATGTTTAAACTGTAATGACATTCTAAATGAGCTCACATTAACTGGGCTATCTCCAGTTCCTATTCATCTCATTGTGTTGAAGTTGCTGTGCTGTCAGTTGATTTAGTGAATCTTTGTGAGGCACATATGGGATCTTTTGAAATTCCGACAAGCCCTCGCAATGCTGTTACTGATCACAGGGTACGTGCTTTTCTCTCTTCACCTGAGAGCGTGCTGGTGTCCAGATTCTTATAATATGAAAGAGGACTGTTGGATTTCAGCATGCTGTCAGTCTGGCACCGGTAGATCGCTTTCTTCTAGGCTGTCAGCAGAAAACAAATGACTTCTACTGTAGGTGGTAACCAGCAGAGCACATTCCGAAATGCTCCTGCGAGGTCTCAGGGTGACCCGATATGCCCAGAGATTGCGTTGTGTGAGTATACGGGTCATTAAATGGTAAAGCAATATCATGTTTGTGACGCGTTGCACATCTGACCAAACATCACTGAGGGCCCCAGAAATTAGAGCGAATGTAAACGATGCGCTGTCTTTGAAGTGGTCTGGGTGCTTTCAGGAATATGCTAATCTCCCCCACTGATCTTGATTGCATGGGATGTCCTGATATAATACCCATCAGCCTGTGTGCTGCACTGCTGTTTCAGCAACACATTAGCCTGTGATAAGGAAGCTGCTTTGAAACTGTAGCTCGCCAAGCTAAAAGTTACTCATAATTTAAGGTAGTTCAGCTACAGCCAAGCTGCTGTTTTAAAAAAGTTGTTGGCTACACTACAAAATAGTAATGAAAAATGCTATAAGCTACCATTAATTCAAAGTGGTTAAGCTGCAGCCAAGCTACTCACTGGAGAAAAAGGAGCTAATAAAACAGCTTTGTGCGTAAAAGATTTTTTCGGTGTCTGCATTTATATATATGTATGAAATATATTGTTGGGTGCCAGTTTCAGTAAATTGTTAAGATTTTTTTTTCTGTGAAAGTCTGGTAACATTTCTAACAAATTTAAATACATATGTTAAAGGGCACCTGTATCTTTTGTTAGCTGTTTGGACAGAACTGTGTGTATGTATAGTGTGTGTTCACAGTCATATTGGGGTGCTATAAAGACAATAAATCTCTTTTTTTAATTTCCTGATGTTAAAATAGGATCCCCCGCCCACCCAATTGATTGACAGATATGTATTAACATATCTCCATAGTAATGTATATAATCATATCAACCAGACATGGATGTGAGCAAAGCAACTGGGATTAAAAGATATGTTGAGCTCGCTGTGACCATCAATCATCATCAAATGTGATCAAGAATGAGTTTTACAAGATTAAAACTTTTTTAAACAGTGCATGCTTGTAATGAATTACAGCAATTTTACCGTCTTTATCACCACAGGCGCTTGTCAGTACAATTATAAAAGAGAACGCTTCAATCCCAGTTTGTGGACGTTAAATCAGGTTTATTTTGAACATTAACGTAAGGGATATGCATATACAGCAGTGGATATTAATGTATATCCTGTCACATTTGCCGTGCATAAACAGTGCAAACTTAAACGTGTGTGTCTGTGTGTGTGTCTGTGTGTGTGCATGAACTTTGTAACGGCATTGTGTGTGACTCATCGAAAGGCTTCACAACAAATACATCAAATAAATAATAATCATTGGGAAAGTCCTTACTGTAGTAATTCTTACAAACTTTACGTGAGAGCTGCGTCCTTCATGTCTGTCACTGTGCTGTTTATCTGACGCAGCCGAGGCGGAGATTTAGGCACACTCTGACAGGCACATGGGAACGGTCGGTGGGAAGGACTAGCATTAAAGGTACAGGCAACAAAACAGCTACATTGTTTAGAGCAGAAAATTCTAATATTATTATAAATAATAGCATTATAAATAATCTGATGGGTATTTTAAGCTGAAGCTTTACAGACACATTCTGGAGGCACAAAAGACTAACCTTAAATTTTGAAAAAGGGTAAAATAGGTGCCCTTTAAAGCCTTCATTTGTTGTGATTTGGTTACATATGTTGAAGGGTTATTCCACCAAATAATGATTTTGTAACTCTTACAAAAAAGTTTGTAAAAACATTTAAATACTGTTGTGTACATATTTAAAACATGCCATATTTTTGTTATTTTATGCAACAAAAAATTGTGTTTTAAATTTAATATATATAAAGATTAAAATTAATTCGTAGCTACCTTCTTAAGTATTTTTTTCATCTGATACTTTTTACACTTAACTTTATAACTCAAGTAACTTTTAAAGATTTGTTACTTTTACTTGAATATAAATTTTGAAACTCACCTCTGGTGAAATAGTTCCTTTGACTACTTGTTTTGGTTCCTACATAAACTACTTGCTATGAAATGTATTTGATTAGACATCACACTTTATGACAGTTTGTATTTCCTCAAGCTTGATAATAGCACTTGGTTGGACTGCACTACTAGTCATTAGAAAAAAAACTTATATAGACATGCATTATGTCACACCTACATAAACAAAATTAAATGATTTTATGTTTAAAGACAATACCAATTAGTCTTTGTCTTCTTAAACTTTTTCGCACAAAAAAACCCAAAAACTGTTAGATGATGTCCATTATTAACAGCTAAGTACTTACCCTGAGGCTAACACAAGCTCATTCCTGCATCTCTCAGGAGGGCTGACCCTCGGTGGGCCTGGCTGTTGTCTTGCTAAGGAGGGCTAACTGGAGGAGAGGACTAGCTTTCAGCTGCATCACAGGCTTTGCTCTGCTCTGGTGTTTGTTGTGCTAATGGGAAAGGTCCTTGTATTACAGTGTCCATGGCCAGCGCTCACCCTGGTTCACTGCCCAGTCTCCAGCCTGTCTACGCCTGCTCTATACTGGGCCATCTGGGTCCCTGGAGCCTGAACAGGGTTATCGCATTACAGCTGGGTTTCCTGAGACAGGACGGTAGGGTAGGTGCTGGAGGATTTAGGGGTGGTTTTGGTTCCTGTTCCCTGTGGTGCAGTCAGGTGGAATAATTCAGGTAGACTCTTCTGGATCCTTTTATATGAATCAGGTGACACCTGAGAAGGTGAAGCAGTCACGGATCTTCTCAAAGTCTCTCACACAGGTTTATCAGGTATTTCCTCCAGGGTTGTGACAGTAGAGGAAGCACAAAGCCAGAATAAACCTCAGCATTCGGGCCAGGCTCAACGCCCACCTCCAAACACAAGAGTTTATTGGAATCATCAGCCTGGGCTTTTCCCTTACATTCTCCCTGTCATTAGAAAAGCTTTATTGTCTCTGGCTCAGCTAGCTTCACATTTTCCATTCACATCCAAGTGCCGACGTAATTATGCTAATAATTCATTAAGGTCGACAGGCAGCATTCGAACCCAGGAATATTAGGCAACTCTCTATATAGACAAAGCCAGCTGTTCATTTTATTTAATGGCTTGAATTGGACCGCACAATTATATGGAGTAATTATGATTTCACTGTTAGACTTTCTTTTTGCTGGACTTTCTTTTACTTGATGTCAGTACTACCTGTCTGTCTTTCTGTCTGTCTGTCGGTCTTACTGACTGACTGACTGACTGACTGCTACAGCTCAGTTATGCCATTAGTCAAAAACATATGCTATAAATGCCATCTCTGGAGAAATTTTTTTTTCTTTTAGTTTGGCTGGAATAACTATTATTTTGAAAGGTTCAAGAAACCCTTGAGTACTTTTTAAAAATTTTAACAGATTTGTGTGTGTTGAGCAGTTAAGACAACGTTAGCACATGTCAGCTTTAATTGTGGGGAAAACTGGATAATTTTGAGCTTTTTGTCAGCTGATTTCCTCTTCCAGGTTTATCATGATTTTTGGGGGGGATTAAAATCTGTGATGTAGCGTGAATCTGCTAGTAGAGTGATTACACGTCTGTTTCTCACTATTATTCATAGCCGAGTTTTCTTATCCTATAGGGAGACCCTGCTTCTTAATTATTCATGACAGCACATGCTTTCTGAAGGCAAAGCAGACCTGCCAAGCTGTGAGACCCAGTGACTGGGTAAGACCGCATGTCATGGCAAGTAGTATTGAACAGTGGCTTCATTCGTGAAGGCTTCTCTGTGTTTATTTCCATGATCCCAGGGGTTTGTTGCTGCTAGGGCTGATGCAGCAAGTATTTTGTCGATAGCTGTATGAGAATTGAAGAAAGGCGGACTTTGTCTTTTATCAGTTGAGGTCGTTACATTCAGACACATTGCCTATCTGTGCTGCTGTTTGCCATATGTTTAAAATCCTCCGGTATAGACAGGGCAAGAGACCTGCTGCACTGCTATCCACTGTGTCTGCATTCAGACCCGAGGCTTGAGGAGGAGCGAAGTTCTCCTTATTTATACAGTTTACACATTTATACATGACTCTCTTTATAATGATATTACAAATTGTGATCATGTGTGTATAAAATTATGAATAACAATTGTAGCAGGACATTAAATTACTTACTGTTTATTTCATTGCATTTAACTTTGTAAACTATAAAATCATGGGTCTCCTCACGGTTTGTGTCTCATTTTTTGAGCCAACTGACAACAGTTTACTCCCCTCTTTCTTCCCTGCTCTGCTGTCCACGTTCACTCCTCGCTCTCTTCACAGCGCTTCACGCCCATTATTTCATTATTGAAACATTTCTAATGTACGCTTAAACTCAAAGATGGGATTTCATGGCCTTTAAGGTCAATATTATTCCACCTTAAGATTTTTTTTTATTTGCGATAGAACAAACCACTGTTGTCCAACAACTTGCCTAATTAACCTAACTCGTCTGGTTAACCTGCTGTAATTAACTTAGTTAAGCTTTGAAATTGCACTTTAAGCTCAATACTAATGTCTTGTAAAATGATTGGTAATGTATTATGTACTGTCGTCATTATGGCAATGACAAAATAAATTAGTTATTAGAAATTGGTTATAATTTTTTTTTTATTATATTGCTTAATGTGTTGAAAAACATTTCCTTTGAATCACATTTGATTTTGAACCTCAACTGAACATTATCATTTATAATATAACATTATAACATAACATTATTGTATTACCTCAATAAATATGAAGAATGTTCAATATTTTAATCAATATCTACAATATTATCTACTGTATATTTATTGTTGTATATTTGCTAAATGTACAGAGAAGAATTATAATAAACAGTCCTGAGACCTGTAAGCTTCATGTACTTGTCAGATGCATGTGCTTATTATAAATGCTTTACCAGAGACTTGCTTTCCTGTGCTTTCTCACATGATTTCTCAGGTGTACTGCTTTCTTTTAAGGGCATAATTAACAAATGTTCCCAATTAAAGCTGCCTTTGTTGTTTGGCAACATTAGAAAGGTAATCTTCAAATTACACTGCAATTTGTCTAATATGTCATGATTAGCTAATGAGGGGTAGCTTGCAGATGTGGGCTGACTGCAGTAAAAAACTGCATCCATCTCTTTTGATATTTTCAGCTGACCTGTGTTACACATGGTTACATATTATAAATGGTCCTGTCATTTAAAAGAAAAGAAAAAAATCTGATTAATTATTTGACCATACTGATCAGCTAATTAGTTAAATCGCAAATCATTACATCTAAAAACATTTGTTGTAAATGCCCCCAGATTAAAATAACTTAGTTACTCATATTGTTATTGTGGCAGATGACTTTCAGTCGTAAAATGCATGGCAGACATTACAGAAAATGTTAAGTGTGTGTCTGTGTGTGCTTGTTTATTTTGAATAGTCTCCTTAAAGACTCCCCTGTGAGCTTTTTCAGATATTGCCCATCATGTAGTGTGCAGTAGTGGATGATAAGTTTTTGTTTTCCTAAATAGAAAGAAATTATTTTGAGCTGCCTGATTTGTCTGTAATTCCAGTCTTACGTTGAGAACAGTAATACATACGGTAGGCTTATAAAATATGCATAATTCTATCTTATAGGCTTCACTGTCTGAGAACAACATCTAGCTGAAGCCTGAAATAAATTGTTTTTGTTGTTGAAATGTTGAAATATGTTTTCTGGTCCACGAAAGCAAATCTACTTTTTTTTGCGTTTCTAAAAGACTCTGAATTGATACTGTAAAACTGAATCTGCATTCTGCCAACATAAAAGGTTACTTTTGGAGGGTAGGTTATAGATTACAAGTTGTCCTGTTTAAATGTAATTAGTCGTGTTACTATATCTGTTACATTTTGTCATTACCTTGATTAATCCTTGATTCTATTCTAAATGTTTTCTGCTGTTTTCTGGCATTCAAAGCATGTATGGTTGTTATTATAGTTTATTAAACAATAGAGGTGTAACAGTTCACTTTAGGTGTAAAGAAAATATTACTGTTTAAAGCACTGATGTCAAATTTGAAGATGTTTTTTTGGGGGTTATTGTTAAGTTGTGTCTATTATATCTTGCACATTATTATAGGCCTGAGTATTTGTTATCCAAATGTCAGTGATATTTGGTTGAAAAAACGGTAACACTTTATTTTGATAGTGCTTATTGCACATTTTGTTGACTAAAAGTGGCATTGCATCTACATGCCAGTTACTTCTCATTTGAGTATTAGTATGTAACGGATGAGGTGACGCTGACAATGGTGTTGAGGATCCAAGTGCAGATTTGATATAAAAAAACAGTATAGCAGTGATCAATGGGGCAAAATCAAAAATCATAGACGAAGAACAGGCATAAGGTCGAAAGGCTGGCGGCAGGCAAGGATAAACAGATAGCAAGACAAGGGTCGAAACACGGATAAACAGGAACAAAGGAAACGCGTCGTAAGGTCACAAACAGATAACAATACTCAGCAATGACTGAGCGTGTATGTGATGTAGTGTGTGTAATCAGTCTCAAACAGTCCTCCGGTGGTGTGTGTGCGCAATCAGTCGTGTTATGGAACAGGAGTGTGTGTGTGTGCTGCATGACTGGAAATGTGGTCCTTAAAAATGGCTGATTTGTAGTTCATGTGAATGTGTGTGTGTGAACCAGCGATCTCTGGCTGTAGAGATCGCTGGTGATCGTGACATAGTAGGCTGTCTGCTTAATATATGCTGATACTGCTACTTCAGCAGACATTTAACTGACTATAAGAAACTTTGCAAGTACATTTCAACTTACCCTATCCCTAACCCCAACCTAATAGTCTACTTATAATCTAATGAGAATTAGTTGGCATGTAGATGCAATGTAACTTAAAGGGCACCTTTGATGAAAAATCTACTTTTTAAGCTGTTTGGACAGTCATATGTGTAGGTATAGTCTACAGACGGTCATTTTGGGGTGATATAAACACACCCAGTCCTTTTTTTTCAATTTAACAGCATAAAAACGGTGGACCAATTGGAGCGGTTTTGAGACCGACCGCAACTTGACATAGGAGTGCGGTCCCCCCGCCCACCGAATTGATTGACAGCTGCGTATTAACATGTCTCCGTAGTAATGTGTATAATCATATCATCAAGACAGGACGTGCGCAAAACAACCGGGAATAAAAGGTCCGTTCAGTTCGGGAAGGTCATTAATCATCATCGAATGTGATCTAGAGTGAGTTTCACAAGTTTAACACGTGTTTAAAACAGTGCATGTTTGTAATGAACTACAGCCATTAAACTTCAGCTTTACTTCATCACCACAGCCGCATGTCAGCAAAAAATACACTTCAATCTCGGTTTGTTGAGATTAAATCAGGTTTATTGCGTACATTAACATAACAGATATCCATACAGCAGTGGATATTAACCCGTATCCTTTCACATTTGCTTGCGAAAGCAGTGCAAAGCTCAACGCCCGCTGTCTGTGTGTGTGTGTGTGTGTGTGTGTGTGTGCGCGTACGTGTGTGAACGAACTCTGTAACTGTGACTCATCGTTGCAACTCCTTAACAAACACATTAAACAGTCTTTGGTAAAGTTCTTACTGTTGTATTTCTCAAACGTAGTGAGATCTGCTTCTCTCACATCTGTTCCTGTAGCGTCTGTCTGTCTGACGCAGCCGAGGGCGGAGATTGAGGCACGCTGACGGTAACGGTGGGCAGCAAAAATTTGTTTAGAGCTATAATGGAACGATTTTAGGCAGCTATAATTAATAATCTGATGGGTATTTTGAGCTGAAACTTTACAGACAAATTCTGCTGACACAAAAGACTTTTATTAAATATAAAAAAAGGGGTCATGTATGTGCCCTTTAAATTCAACAAAAAGTGCTAAAGAGACCATCAAAATAAAGTGATACAAAAAAATACATATATATTTTATGGATATAATGTGTTGCATTTATTAAATAGTCTTTTTTTATAACATTTTTATTTGAAATATAAAATAGCAATTTAATTGTTATTTTACATGCATATATTTAAATTTTACAAATTATTGTGCAGCATTTGAGAATTACAGTGCAGTTGTTTATTTCTAAGTTGTCTAAACTTTCTTAATGTCTTGAAAAAAAATGTTAATACACATAATCGTGAATCATATCACATTGTGAGTTACATCCTTACTAAACAATGATTACTGTAAAACTTCCAAAACCCTTTGAATATAGATAACACATTTGTTTTAAAGCACAGACATCAGAAAATCAGCGCCCTTTTTTACTGTGAGCTTATTTTGAGGTTTAATATGCTAATTTAATAAATAGTTTAATAGCTATGACAGGAAACTCTGGCATCTAGTGATTATTTAAAAAAAGAAACTTAAAGCGTTAGAACCAATAAAAAAGGCATCAGAATAGTATCTTTTACTCTAAACAGGGCACATTGAACATCAAAAACAAAGCAACAAAATTTCAGTTACTTAAAACATTACAAATACCTTTATTTTGTAATTAAATTGCAAAACACCATTATGTGTAACTAGTTAACCAGCACAGATCACCGATAACCATGTATAAAAGTGTCAAGGAAGCCTGTAGATCTCAAATTGTGATATTGTTAATATTAGACCAATCAGAGCAGAGAGGAGGGGTTTAGAGAGAGGAGAGCCTTGAGCTAATCATGTTGGACAGTGTGAGAAAGAAAGTAATGCTGAAATGTATATTATGAGAAAATAATTGTATGTTATCCATCTAAACCTTTTGTAGAAGAACTCTAAAACAAAATTTGCAAATTGTGAAAAAACATATAGGGACGCTTTAAAATGAATTATTATTATACCATAAAATGTTAGCGAAATATGACACTGGGAAATGTATATTTAGATGATCTTAACTTGGACTCACACTTGGATGACACAAGTGAAAGTGACAGGTCATGCTGTAATGAGTAATGGTCATAATGTAATGAGCAGATGAAGTGACCTGTCATAGATACATTACTAATGAGTGTAATTTGCAGTTGTAGTCAATGTCATCATGGAGAGGCATTAAACCACCTGCCCCTGCAGCTGCTGGTTTTCTACCCCAGTAAGGGTAGCGTGTGTGCATGTGTGTGTGTGTTTGTATGTGTGTGTGAAACTTTTCACTTAAGACAGTTCATTGGCACTAACAGGTGTGTGTGTATATCAGCAGCTCGTTAAAGTGGCATGTTTTCTAACACCAGGCATATTTAACATTAAATTAACACCCAGTTAATGTAATAACACCTCTGTGTTCACACTTTAACGCTTGTCTGTCTCTTTCTACACCCTTTCACTCTAGCTCGCAGATTTGTGTATTTATTTCACACCACCACTAGAGCGCTGTTCTCAGCTGGGAGATTCCTTGTTGCTTAAATGTGCTTCCTGACTGCATCCTAGTCATCATGGAAGCTTATAAGTGGCATGTTTGGAACACTCTTTACAGTCGGCTAATATAGTAGAGAGGGTTTGATTTTAGTGCACATTCAAGACTTCTTTACAAAAATTCTTTACATTGTAGTGTTAAAAGATCAGCTTTGCAACAATTCTGAACATAAATGAATGTAATTATTTTTATATATAATATTATATATTATAATTTAATCATAAAAAGTGTTGATATTAATGAAAATATAAGTTTATGGTATATTTAATTTGATAATATTTTTTCTTTTGCTGTTAAATCATTTATTTTTTATTATTCAGAACTTTTTTTTTCATAATTTGATTTAGATTATGCATTAAAATGTGTTTTATTTATTTTTCTCTGTTTTTCTCTAACACTTTATTTCGATAGTCCATTTGACTATTAGTAGACTCTCTACTTAATATCTGTTGATGCTGACATTCAACAGACATTTAACTGACTATAAGAAACTTTGCAAGTACATTTCAACTTACACTAATCCTATCCCTAACCCCAACCTTAGCCTCAACCCAACAGTCTACTTATAATCTAATGAGAATTAGTTGCAATGTAACTTAAATTTAACAAACGGACCATCAAAATAAAGTGTGACCATACATTCTGCTGTTGTCCTCCCTTAGGAGATTTGGAGAGAAGCTATACGGACAAATGGTTCAATTAAATGCTGTGCCATAGTCATTTCACAAGAAATTGGAGCAAAACAGCATATATTTTAATGGTGTATTATTTTGAAATGACCCTTCCTGGATGGAATCTGGCGTTCATGGAACTAGGTGGAACGATATATCCACAAATGGGACCCCCTCCCTCACCGTAGTTCCAGCAGAGCTTGGAGACTGTCAGCACACTGGAGATTTATCCTTCAATGTAAGCCAGTCAGCAGGGAGTCTGTCTGATCCATTACCAGAGCTCTACTTTACATAGAGACGCACTCATGCACAGACGCACTGTGTGAGCATGTATTTGCTTTAGTAGTTGTCATTGACCAAAGTCTTTGTCTTCAAGGTTGTAAGAGTGTATAGGAACACTGTTTGGAGTTTGCTTAAGCTTATGCTGTCAGTCAGACCAAATTGCTCTTTTTAACCAAGTCAGTCATTTTGTTCAGCAGCCATCAAGGAGAACTATTCTATAGCCAGTAACCATTTTTCTAATTTATATAGATAAACTTTATACTTGAATGAACAACTTTTATTTACATACATTTGAAAAAATGGTGACAAAATGGTTTCATAAGTGTAGAGGTATATGAATGTGGTATTTCTCAGCTTTTTCAGTGAAGTTTGTTGACTTTGTTGACACCTTTTACCTGTGGGGTCCCTCAGGGTTCTATAATTGGATACATTTTGCTTTCTTTGTTTATGATGTCTCTGGGGGCAGCACGGTGGCGTAGTGGTTAGCACTGTCGTCTCACAGCAAGAAGGTCACTGATTCAAGTCCCGGCTGGGCCAGTTGACATTTCCGTGTGGAGTAGGCATGGGCCGGTATAAGATTCTGACGGTATGATAACCTTGAATAAAAATATCACGGTTTCACGGTATGACGGTATTGTGATTTACTGTTCTAAAATAAGTTCTTTTTAAATGTCTGGCTGAAAAACAAAACCTCTTTCCCCTTTGAACACAATATATTTTATTTTGAGAAACATTTTAAGTATTTTGGGGCAGTAAACATTTTAGGCTAAATAATTCAAGTGAATCATTGACTTCTGCTGTCTTTGTTTAAAAAACACAGATGTCTTTACAATTTACACCTAAAAAACTAAAGAAAAAAATGTTAATAAAAAATCTTACTCATACCTTAGCAACGGTATAGCAGAAAATGTTGGTGGTATGAAAACCTTGACTTTTCCCAAACCACGGTGTACCTTGAACACTCGTCCCATGTCTAGTGTGGAGTTTGCATGTTTTCCCCGTGTTCGTGTGGGTTTGCTCTGGGTGCTTCAGTTCTCCTCACAGTCCAAAGATGTGGAATAGGTGAATTGGGTGAACAAAATTGGCCATAGTGTATGAGCGTATGGGTGTTACTCAGTACTGGATTGCATCTGGAAGGGCATCCGCTGCATAAAACATATGCCAAAGTAGTTGGTGGTTCATTTTGCTGTGGCGACACCTGGTAAATCAGGGACTAAGCCAAAAGAAAATTAATGATGCCTCTGGGTTAAAATGGGTTTGAACAGTATGGCCATTTTAAAGGGCCACGAATCCCCCCTCTCTCAGCAGGGTGTTTTCACACCTCTAGTTTGGAAAAGCTCAGGAAAGTGCGTGTGTCCAGCTCTGTTTAGGTGGGAGTGTCGGGGGAGGGAAAGAGGGAAGGTTTTGCTTAGAAATGGGAGTTTTTATTTGGGCATTCGCTGATTTTCAAAGAAGCAAAACAAACACACAGACGCAGGGGGAGAAAAACAGTGACTGTGTTTACATGGACATCAGTCATTTAATTATTTGCCAAATTTTTAATTAGTCGACTTTAACTGCATTTCGGCACTTTCACTTTTATTCAGGAACATTTCCTGCATGTCCCCCTTGACAAACGAGATGCGAGGAACTTCTGGAGAAGTGTTGTTTTAATTGAGTATTTGATACTGTGCAGAGTATGGGAAGAAAAAAAAAACTCCGCATTTCTAGGTAACTTAGATGCACTCGGTAGGTTGCGTCAGATAGCCATGTGTGTAATCTATCCTGTCACAAAAAACAGCAAAAGTTCTACACGACGGTAATAGTTTGATTGCGGTGGTTACATGTTCACTTGGAGAGCAGCATTTACAGCGGATCTTTCAGTGTATAATATTGTAGTAATATTAACGTATTGTAAACTTTGTAACTGTTCTAATCATTTTGACATATAAGGTCTGTCTTTAAACACTGAAAGATTACTGCTGATGATACGAACTAACTTTGCCATCTGAATAAACAAACAAAGACCACTGATCGCTTACTTACCAAATCTGTAGAGACAGGACAATCAACATGAACTGTAGCCATGTATTTTTTAAAAGGAGACGAGCAGCAAATGAGTCCAGCTGCGCTCTCGTAGCAGGGAAATGAAAACAAAACTGCACACTTAGAAACATCATGATGTACTGGCCAGTACAGACGTCCAGTCTCCATGCTGGAATACACGCAAGAATCTAATCAGCGTGATGCAGCTTAAAAAATTCGTTTCAAACCGGAAGAACGAATTTGCTTGAAATGACGCAAAAACAACCAGTTTTCACTTTTTAGTGAAATATATGTGTCCTCATAGTATTTACAGCAGCGTGGAATACATTAATGACTGTCAACAGCTCAAAAAAAAGAGCTGGATGGTTACCAATGTGCTTCCGTAAACCAGGGAAAGACTAAGATGATGATTTCTCGACTCGCCAGAGCATGCTTGGATACCATTACTTATTTGGGTCACTGGTTGGCCTTCCTGCAAGACCAAACAAGTAATCTGGGGGTTGTGTTTGACCCGGAACGGATATTTGGCAACTAGATTGGAGCAGTACTTTTTTTTTTTGCAGGATTTTGTCTCAGTTGGACTACTGTATTGCTTTCAATGCTCTCAGGACATTACTTCATGGTTGCAGCTACAGTAGTTAAACTGTGGCAACCAAACTGTTGATATGTGCAAAAAATCATATCTCTCATCTCTCCTATTTGCACCTATATCTCGGTTGGCTGCCAGTTGGCTTTAGCATAAAATATACATTTCTGCTGGATGTTTTTTAAGCAGTTCATGGTGTTGCTCCTGCATTTCTGCCTGGTTAAGCGTTAAAGAAACCGATGCCATACATTCCTGGAGCACCTTGCACCTCAGTTTGGACTGATGTACTGCCCCACTCCATTGTTTATTGTGTTCTGTAGTAAAATGATGAAAATATCCCTGGTCTAGCTCAAAGGGGGCCATTGTAAGATGAGCATCACTAACTCTGAACCTGTCAACACTTGCCCATATTGTGCAGCTACACTATAATAAAATGTCCTTTGTACAGTAACAAGTCTGTAATCTTCATATATTAGAGGCAGGTTTACCTGCACGCTCCTGAACACACACGGAGCGCTAATAGCAACATGACCATGTCTTTAATTTCACATTCTTGCTGTATGTTTTAGCACAGCTCTCATAAAAAGTAAATGTGTTTAGTATTGAACTGAATCAGGAGTTTGTTTAGATGAAAGAACATACAATAAATTCCAATCAAACATTATGGATGACAAAATGTAATACAAAATTATGGAGAAATATCAAACTATTCATATAAAATGTTTGTTTGTACATGTAGAAACTTCATAGTTCATGTTTGAGTGTGAGTTGTTCTTGATGATCCTTGGGAGTGGGCAGAGCTGAAGATGTTTTTTTGGTATGTGTTACTCAATATGACTCTTTGAAATTTTCTGTAGTCTTCTCAAGTTCCTCTATGAAATGCCATAGTTTGCTATAGAAAAATGGATTACATCTTTGAAACCTGACTGTTTCACTCTGTAATCACTGGCTCACAGTACATTGTGCAACTTATTACATAAATAAATGAGCAAGAAAGGTTGATATAATTTTAATAAATGTCTGTGACAAAGTTGTCTGCATATGTTTGTTACATTTGTGTCATTCCAATAAACCACACAAGTCTTCTTCTCTTTAACTTGTCTCCAGTGGATGTTACAGTTTAATGGTTATTATACAAAAATATCTGGCCACACAATGCCACAATTGATCAAACAGTCATGTTTTTATAGAGCACATCTTATTTGTGTGTAATGCAGTCAATGCATTTGATGCCAACTAAATTGGCCTTACCTATAAAGGCCATCTTAAGGCGATTCATTTTGTCTTTATTCCTAATGTGTGTACATTAAAGGTTTGCAGTTACTTTTTACTTGCATTAACTTTATAGTAGTTTCATAATATATAATATAACTAGACCCGTTTATTTTAAGTATACTGACTGGTTATATTCCAGTCAGTGTCATTGAATGAAACTAAATCTGTCTAACTACATTGGGTTATACCATTGATATGAAATGTTTAATACAAAGTTCTTAGTATCTATGGATTTACTGGATTTAATGTGTAAAACACAATGTTTTTCTCTTAACATTTCTAATAACATTTCTTTAAAATCTCAATATAAAAACTGATTTTGTGCTTTTTATTAGAAAATGAATCGATCACAATAACATAAGTGAAAAATATTCACTTTGGTAATATAAGTGATAACATTCCACCAAATATTGATCACTTTCTGTAGTGTAAACATTTGTATTGTGTTGTCTAGAAAATGAATATAAACATTTCTGAAACTTTTTTGTTATTTATATACTGTATATAAAATAATTAAATTATTCATACATTCATTCATTCATTTTTTGGCTTAGTCCCTTTATTAATCTGGGGTTACCACAGTGGAATGAACCGCCAACTTATCCAGCATTTGTTTTACGCAGCGGATGCCCTTCCAGCTGCACCCCATCTCTGGGAAACATCCATACACACTCTTTCACACTCATACACTACGGACAATTTAGCCTACCCAATTCACCTATACCACATGTCTTTGGACTTGTGGGGGAAACCGGAGCACCCGAAGGAAACCCACGCAACCATGGGGAGAACATGTAAACTCCACACAGAAATGCCAACTGACCCAGCTGAGGCTTGAACCAGCGACGCCACCGTGGCGCCCAGATTATTAAATTAATTAAAAAATTATTAATTAAAAAATATTTGCACTGTCTGTTTTCTTTTTCATTCTTTTATAACCTGTTTTTATCTGTTTTTAATCTTTTTACCATTATTATTAATTTTTTTTCTTATACTTGTCATTTTATTCTTATTTATGTGAAGCACTTTGAATTGCCACTGTTTATGAAATGTGCTATATAAATAAACTTGTCTTGCCTTGCCTTCCCTTCTAACATTTTATTTTGTATTTGGAAGAATTTAATTCATGTAATATATTTAAAAAATATATATTTCAAAGAATTTTTGATAGAATTATTGATATCCAATCAACTTTCAACTACTTTTTGTTGGTGAATGGTTGCCATCACAATAGCCAATGAGCTTTGCTTTAGCAGAATGTGCATGGTGTTTTTGGATACCCTCCTCCACCCCAACTCCACCTGTCTATAGATCTGCTAGAGGGAATACATGTACGTTATGTTTGCCACAGCAGTGTGTTTTATTCTCAGCATGTCTATAAATATACTGGCTAAAGCAAGCCTGTGTTCATCACAAAAATCATCTTTAAAATCACTGGAATAAATTATTAAATGAAATTATAAACTACTTTTGAACAGTTATTTTATAGTGCAATAAAATTTTACAATTGTTTAATTTGTACTGTGTACTGCATTTATTAAATAAATGCAGCATTGGTGAGCAGGGTAAGCTTAATTTAAAACATTTAAAAAACATACTGACTCCAAACTTTTGACCGATAGTGTATATATTTACTATATTACTAAATCTCTTCAAGGGTTGTCATGGCAGAAATATAAATAGATCAAATGATAGACTATTGAAACGATAGATCAATATACTCTGATACCAGCAGGACGGAAAATGTGTATGTTAATTGTCTCTCATGTCTTTGTGTCTACAGGCGCAGAGATTCCCTCCGACCCGAGCGTTGTGTCCTCCTCCAGTTGGAACATGTCCAGCGCAGCTGAAAGAGGTGAGTTTTAAAGCCCAGCTCCACTAGGCCTCTCTGGGACACCATTAGGTCTGCAGTTATGTGACAGATCGGCAGCAATCACTGGATGTTTTGTCTGGAGATGAATGTTCGTTTTGATTGCCAAAGCAGACAGCATTACTAGCAGGAACATGTGAGCTTCTAGGATGGCAGCATTTTGAATGAGGCTTGTTATGTGTTTTAAGTCATCCTAATTCCTAAGGCTGGGAGAGTGTGCATGTATTTGGGGGTTTCCGTGCTCATGGTAAACCTAGATTTGTTGTGTCTGTACTGTCGTTTGACATGCAAGTTGGAACAAAAGTCAGGAGAAGTCAAGCATTTTCCATACAATCCCTAAATTTCATTTTGACATCATATAATAACTGCATTTGCTCGCTCTCTCTCTCTCTCTCTCTCTCTCTCTCTCTCTCTCTCTCTCTCTC